>CATIWR010040460.1:0-47736 GCA_949677035.1 Omphalea diandra | reverse complement strand
CTACCTAAAGATTGGAGATTCTCCAAGTATCACCCTAAAGACTTAATCATTGGTGATACTTCTAAGAGTGTAAGTACTAGATCTCAACTTTTAGATAATAATCTTGCATTTGTTTCTCAACTTGAGCCAAAGTCAATTGATAAGGCTCTTAATGATGAGAGTTGGGTACTTGCTATGCAAGAAGAACTCAATCAATTTGAGAGAAACAAGGTGAGGGAACTTGTCCCTAGGCCTAAAGAACACCCAATTATAGGTTGTAAGTGGGTGTTTAGGAATAAGTTAGATGAGCAAGGTTTCATCACAAGAAATAAAGCTAGATTAGTTGCTAAGGGATACAACTAAGAGGAAGGAATAGATTATGAGGAGACCTTTGCCCCCATTACAAGATTAGAGAACATTAGAATTCTCTTAGCATTTTCATGTCATATGAATTTTAAACTTTTTCAAATGGATGTAAAAAGTGCTTTTTTAAATGGCATCATAGAGGAGGAAGTCTATGTTGAACAACCTCTTGGTTTTGGGTCTCATTGTTTTCCAAACCATGTTTTTAAATTAAACAAAGCCTTATATGGATTGAAACAAGCTCCAAGAGCTTAGTATGAAAGGCTTAGTTCATTTCTCTTGAAAAATGATTTTGAGAAAGGAAAGGTGGACACTACACTTTTGTCAAAAAACACAAGCATGATACATTAATTGTTCAAATCTATGTTGATGATATTATCTTTGGTGCTACTAATGAATCTCTTTGTAAGGATTTTGCTAAGTGTATGACTAGGGAATTTGAAATGAGCATGATGGGAGAGCTAAAATTCTTTCTCGGTCTACAAATCAAGCAATCCAAGGAAGGGATCTTCATTAACCAAGCCAAATTTACAAAGGAAATGCTAAAGAAATTTGAAATGGATGGTTGCAAAGTAGCTAAAACTCCAATGAGCAGTACTATCAAATTAGATAAGGATGAATCGGGTAAAAAGTTAGATGAAAAGAGATATCGAGGTATGATTGGATCTTTACTTTATCTTATTTCTTCTAGGCCATATATCATGTTTAGTGTTTACATGTATGCTAGGTTCCAATCCTCTCCTAGAGAATCTCATTTGAATGTTGTTAAAAGGATCTTTAAGTATTTGCATGGCAAAATACACTTAGGGTTATGGTATCCTAAGGATTTTTCATTTAGTCTTATAGGGTATTTGGATGCAGATTATGCGGGTAGCTTGTTAGATAGAAAAAGCACTTTCGGGACTTACCAATTCACAGATGAATGCCTAGTTTCATGGTTTAGTACAATATAAGTATCAATTGCCTTATCCATCACGGAAGCCGAGTATGTGGTGGCGGATTGTTGTTGCACCCAAGTTTTTTGGATGAAACAACAATTAAAGGATTTTGGCAAAGTAGTTGATCACATTCCCATTAAATGTGATAACACAAGTGCTATTAATCTCTCTAAGAATCCCATTCAACACTCTAGGAGCAAGCACATAGACATTAGACATCATTTTCTTAGAGATCATGTGCAAAAAGGTGATGTTGTGTTAGAATTTATTGACACAAATCATCAACTTGCAGATATTTTCACTAAACCTCTAAATGAAGAAAGGATGAACTTCATTAAGAGAGAATTGAGAATTCTTGATGGACACTCCCTAAAGTGAAAATTTTGATCTTATGATTGATTATTATGTGTGTTATGCATGAGTGATGATTAGATGAACATTTTTATTACTTATTTCTGGTGGATCACATGTTTTCAAAATTTTTCATTTTTATCCTTGCTGACTCATAATTCGCGGTTGTTATTCATTATTCATGATCGTGAATTACAAGTCAATCTCACCCAACTGTCAAATGTCAATTCTTGGTAGCGAAATTTGCGCTTCATCGTGAATTTTGGTAAGTTTTTCAAAAATATGACTGTTAACGAGCCTTTTCCTGAGGAAAATTTGTCTGTTACACACATTTTCTAGAATTCGCGATTGCGACTCATGAATTCGCGGATGCGAATTAGAGTAACCACTTAGGCAATTAAATGATTTGATTGCCAACTATTTCCTCTCTTTAATTAATTCATTTCTAGCCATTTATGACCGTTTTTACACCCATTCAAGCCTATAAATACCCTATTCAATAGTGTTTTCATCACTTCACTACCAAACTCTCTTTCTCTCTCTAAAAATCTCTTAAGCCCTCTTCCTCTCTTGCTATGGCTCCCAAGAATTTTCCAAGGCTGACAAGGGTAAGGTAGTGGCTCAACCCTTTGCACCTCCTGCCCTCCATCTCATGAAGAGAATCACCAAGGAAGAAAAAGAAAGATTCAAGGCGAACTCCTCTGAAGTGATTCTCCCAAACACAATTCCATCAACATTCATACTGGAGACTTTGGGCATCAATATGGAGATTAGAGCCTTTCTCTCAAATTTGGGATGGAACGAGTTCATCTTTCGAGATGAACTCGGATACGAAGAAGTTGTACGTAAATTTATGTGCACCGTGCAACTAAGCCGAAAATTCGATTTGAGAGTCGGCCAATACGAGTTAATGTTTCGGGCCTTTGGCGACTCTTTCTTTATTACCTTCGACCAAGTGTCTTCCCTTTATAACTTGCAAGTCGTAGAACACATTTCTTTCATCATTTCCGCACTTGACGTTATCTACTCTGAATTTTGGTCAGAGATTTCCATCAAAACCAAACACGACCCCCGCTCTTCTTTATCCAAACACATCAAAACCTTACCCCTGTGGATCCTTCATCACATCATCACCTTTTCTGTCAATGCAAGAGGTAATGGTAACGAGAAGGTTTCGCAAAAAGACTTAGTATTCTTGTTTTACCTTGTCAAAAACTAACCCATCTAAACCGGCCGTTACCTTATGGATTAATTGATCCACATGAGTAAGAAACCCAAAAGCCAGTTTCTCTTGCCCTCCCACTAACAACCATCTACTTTTTTGTTAGAGCACTTGATAAGGAGAAAGAGAAATTCTTCACTAAAGAAAAATTCCTCACCAAGAAGCCCCTTCCCTCTCAAAACTTCCTAGACCTAACCTCTCTTATAAATTCCAAGGCCATACATCCGGACACATACATCTATACCTTTGGTGTAATAGGAGAGAATAATATAGAAACCTCCCAAGCTTCCAAGCGAAAGAGGCTTCAAATTGAAGAAGGTAACATACAAGTCCCTAATTCTCAACCAAAAACAAAGACAAAGTTGTCTCTTGCCACCATTGATCGCAAGTTGGACAAGCTAATGAGGATGATGAAGAGAAGGTTCCTCTTCCTTTCACATCTTCACAGTGATATGGTGGATCTCTAAGAGAAACTAAGAGTTCCTCATTGCCATCTTTTGAACTTCACCAAATTTGAAGATACGCAAGATGGGGATGGCAACGAAGACGACGTTGAAGATGGCGACGAAGCGGAGGGAGCACAATAAGCACTAGAGACACCATCTTCCAGAGATGATTCTCCTCTACTCTAGATTAGGGATCTTTTGTATTTGTTTTTTCTTTTTTCTTATGTCTTTTTTTTAACAAATATTGTAATCCTATAATTATGAATATATAAAATTTGTTTCTTTGTAAACATTGTTATCTTATGTGATTGATGTTATTCTTTTATCCATTGCATTATGTTTGCTCCTTATGAATACTTATGCATGAATCTATTTCTTCCCTTATGTACTCTTTTTTTTATCTTGCCAAAAGGGGAGAGATTGTGAAAGGGAGAAAATAATAACTTGAAAAACTATAGTATAAGTTAAAGGGGAGCAACATACTTATTGTTTTTATCAAATTCACCTTTGATTGAATGAATGATATACTTAACAAATTTTGTCATAAGCATTCATTGAATTATATTACAATCCAACTTCACTTTCCTGCATCATTTTCACTTTAGGATCAATCTAAGTTGTCAAAATAAAAAAGGGGGAGATTGTTGGACTAGATTAGTTAACACTAAGTCTTAGACCTCTTTTGATATTGACAAAGGGGACTGATCAATTCTAATGTTTCAATTTAGTGTTGTTTTGCAGTTTTTTTGTTAGTCTTTAAGTTAGAAGTTGGATCGAGATCTTAGTCTTCAAAGAATGTAAAGTGACTTTAAAATTGCTATCGCAATCTAAGATTCAAGACTGCGATCTATGAGAAGACTTGCTAGAAGATTAAACAAATGAAATCACAAAGTCATTCTCGGCCACGACTCATCCAAAAGAAGAACTCTAAAAGTGATAAACGAATTCGCGATGAAAAGCTTGCCTCAGTCATGACCGCGAATTTCGAAGTAACTTAAGACGCAATCAAGTCCACAATCACAGCTTGACAAGGGTCCCAGCTAACCATTGGAAGTCAAAAATCGTGATGAGAATTTGTTGGTAGCGACCGCGAACTCAAAAGAAGAAGATGAACACTTTTGGCAGAGGAATTTGCGTCCTGTACAAGGTAAATTGCGACTATTACTTTGAGAGCAGGTGAAAGGCAACGACTATATTTTCCTGGTGAACTAATCAAAAGCTACCACATGGACTAGTCGTTAGACACAAACGAGGTTTTTCTTATGGAATTTGGAATTCGCGATCACGAATGAGTAGTAGCGACCGCGGATCAAGACTACCAAACATCTAATGTAAAAATTTATCTAGCACACTTTGATGATTTTGTACCAGTTTTATTGCAATGTCTCTTTGGTGGGTAGAGGCTATAAATACCTCACCAAACATATGTAAATGTAAGAGAATTGATAACTTTGTACCTAAACTCTTACAATTTTACTACTCTCTCTTTTCTATTCTTTAAGTCATTGTTGGGTGTGAGCATAAACGCCAATTGTAATAGGTTATAGTGTGAGCCTATAAAAATACTAAAAGAGATTATAGTGTGAGCCTGTCAAAACACTAAACGAGGTTGTTATGTGAGCTTGTTAAAACACAAGTGTAAAGATTGTTGTGTAAGCCTCAAAACACAAGTGTATAGGTTGTTATGTGAGCCTTCAAAACACAAGTGTGAATGTTTGGTGTAAGCTTGAAAACACCTTTGAAAGATAGTGGAACACCCAATTTCTAAGAATTAGGGAGTGGATGTAGGGTTGTTTATACTCGAACAACTATAAATTGCGTGTTTCTTTCCCACTCATTTCTCTTCTCTCTTTCCAGTTTTAATTTTTTATACACCAATTCAACCTTCTCCTTTTTGGTGCTTAGGGCTAACATTTTTTATTTTCTATATGAGTTGTATGGATTACTTTCACACTTTTTCTCTATTGTTGATTGCTAATATGATAAAATACTAAACTTCTTTCTTAGGATTCTTTTGAAACTTACAAAGGTGTGATTTTATGATTTGACTTTATTTTTATGAATGAATGAGACTTGATTTGCTTAAATGATTATGTACTTAATGCTTATGAATACTTGGCTACTATTTGTATGATTTTTGATGTTATGTGAAGTAACAAGAGGTGAAGTTTAACATTGAATCATTAACTATTGAACTTAGTTTATTGTAGTCTAGCGAAAGGTATGTGACTAAGTGGATTTAAGCTTAATCACAAAACTTGATATATTAATGTGTAAACTTGATAATCACTTTAAGAAAAGGTTTAAGAATCTTGAGGATATTCTCTCTCATTATCATCCATTCATGAAATAAATATAGAGTCTATTGATTGATCTACTTCTATTATAAGAGATAACTCAATCCTAAGTCATTGTTATCATTAGCATAACAATCTATTTACTATTTTTCAATTATTTGCTTTTTATATTATCATTTCACCAATATCTTAGCATACTCTAAATAATCATAATAGTTATGTAGTAATACTTGATAATCTAGTCCTAGTAGATACAATAACCCTTCTCTATACTATAACTTGCACATGCGCTTGAATGAGGACACATCAAGCTTTTTGACGTTGTTGGTAGGGACTAGTGCCTTTATCAATATTATTTAGGCCAAATGATTAATTTAGAGATTTTCTTTTTTATTTTTCTTTTTATTTACTTATTTATCTTGTCACTTTTATGATTTCAAGTGTTTTTAGCTTGTGCAAAGGACTCATAGCCATGAACTCATTTCATATGATTCAAAAATATAAAAAAATTTAGAACTTTACTCTATGGGAATAGAAAAATTGACAATATAGAATGGTTGGAGAGAAGAATAATCATAGAACTCTATGAGATTTTTCTATATCAAATGTGACCAAGCAAGCAAACATTGTTGGACCATATGTTACGACAAATAATTTTGAGATTAAGCTTACCATAATTTAGACGAATTAACATATAATTCAAACGTCTTGATGAAGAATATCCTTACACTCATTTGACAAACCTTTTTGGAGATTTGTGCAGCATTCAAGCCTTAGATGATGTAATAAGGCTTTACCTTTTTCCCATTCTCATGGTGAGATTAGGGTAACCTTTAGCTCAATAGCTTGGCACCGAACTCCATTGCAACATGGGATCAGTTATCTCAAGTGTTTTTGAATAAATACTTCCCACCTTAGAAAGTAACAAAGCTCCACAATGAGATAACCACTTTCCATCAAAATGGTGATAAATCCTTATATGAAGCATGGAAATGATATAAGGACTTATGAAACTATTGTCCAAACCATGGATTGCTAGATTGGTCCATTCCTCAGACATTTTATAATAGGTTGAGATATTTTGTGAAGATAAGTATTAATGTAGCAGTTGATAATGGATGAATGAATATGGCTATATAAGAAGCTTATAAGTTACTTAATCATACGACCTCTAACTATTACCATTGGAAGGGCCAACAAGGAGCTAGAAGACCTGCTGGGATGCTAGAGCTTAATAAAATTAACATGCTCAGTGTAAATATAGATGCCCTTAATAAGATGATGACCAAAGTTTCTATGAATGTTATGAACCTTCCTATGTTGAAGTGTGATTATTATGGAGGAGGACATTCTACTAAAGATTGTTGAGGTACTTCTTGCATTGTATACTTTACTCCAAATCTAATGAATTATGTCAATAGTTTTGGTTAGAAGTAGCCATAATATAACAATACCTATTAAAATTCCTACAAACCAGTATAGCAAAATCACGTTAATTTTAATTGGGTAGGTCAGTCTAATAGCTCTAACTGGATCAACAATCCAATTTTAGAGCTCCTTCAAGGTTTTAATAGGGAGTCCAATCTCTATATTATCAAGGGCCACCATAAAATTCCAACTTGGAGCTTATGATGAAAGATTTTATGGCATAATAGTTTAAGGCAAATGAGCAGATGATGAGACAACTTTCTATCAAGTTTGATCAATTAGCCACCCATAATAAGATGTTGCAGAATCAGATTGCTTATCATATTATTTTAATAAGTGATAAAGCAATGGGAAAACTTTTAAGCTAGGCAGAGCCTACTCCCAATGAGCATATTAAGGCTATCATTTTGTAAAGTGGAACACAGTCATAATTACTAAAGGAGAGTGATATGAGCAAAGGTGAAAGAGATGGTTCTAATGAGCATGATGTGGAAGAATCAACACCAAAATAAAGCAAAGTGGAGGAGCCTAACTTGAGTATCGATAGAGCTAAGGAATTTATTGGCATGTCATCTAAACCATATATGCCTCATTTGCCTTTTCCTCAAAGATTCAATAAGGCAAGTTTGGATAGATAATTCTCTAAATTTTTAAAGGTCTTTAAGCAGCTACACATCAACATTCGATTCTCAGAAGCACTAGAATAAATTCCCTCTTACATCAAATTCCTTAAGGAGATTCTTTAAATAAAAGGAAACTTGGACAGTAAGGGACAATTGCCTTGACTAAGGAGCAATCCTTTAAAATAAACTCTTGCCTAAGTAAAAGGAGCTAGATTGTTTGTCAATTCCATGTTTAATTGGTGATGTTAATTTTGGTAAAGCATTATGTGATTTAGAGGCAAGTGTGAGTTTAATACCCCTGTTAATTTTATGAGAAATTGAATTTAGGAGAATTAAAACCTACCACCATAACTCTATAACTTGCAAATAAGTTAATAAGATATTGGGTAGGAATTTTGGAGGATTTACTCATCAAAATTTGAAAGTTCTATATTTTATTTGTTAAACATGAAGGAAGATAATCATATCCCTATCACAGTAGGGAGATTGTTGCTTGTCATAGTTGGTGTCTTAATTGATGTTAAGAGTGGCAAGCTTACCTTTTAGATTGGTGATTGATCAATGGAATTCAATATTTTCCAAATGCTAAAGCTACCAACTATAAATAAAGGGTGTTATGATATGGCTAATAACTTTGTTAAAAAGTAGTTTGTGAAGCAAATTTATAGAGATCCTCTCGAAACATTCATAATGCATATTGATTGTGACATCTCGTTTCAATTTTTTTGGGCTCATTTAAATTTACTCAATTTATTAGGTAGCTTAAGTTATTAATCCATATTTAATAATCATTTTCAAACAAATGGATTAACTCATTCATAGAGTATTATGAAGTACTAAAGTGCCATAATATTATTAAAATTCTTTTATGTCATCCCATTAACATTAAGGGTTCCATCTTCATTTGTTCGAATGCTACATATCTTATCTTACAAACTAACAAAACATAAATGGCTAAAAGAACAAAACACTAAACGATTGCATATTGGCTCGACCTCTATCAAAATACTAGACATCAAATTCAAAATACAAACTAGCTGTAATCTTTAGTCTATTTTTCTTGAAAGAAAATTAAATGCAGTTGAATGAGCTTGCATACTTAGTAAGTAAATAATTAAGGATACTTAAATCACAAATAACACAACAAGTTTTCAAATATAAATAACCCATCACCTATCCTTGTATGTAATAAAGAATTTCCAATCTTTAATGCCACACAAGCAATTAAATGTTATTACCACGCAAGTTATCATATGTTATTATCACACAGGCTATCAAATGTTGTTGCCATACATGCTATATGATATCATTACCATACAGACTATCAAATGTTATTACCACATAGACTATACGATATCATTGCCACACAGATTATCAAATATTATTGTCATACAAGCTATAAAATGTCATTGCCACACAAGCTATCAAATGTTATTACCACACAGGCTATAAGATATCATTACCGTACATGTTATCAAATGTTATTGCCAAATATGCTATCAAATGTTATTACCACACAAGCTCATCTTTATTTAATATCAGTGCCATGTAGACTATATTTTTTTTTTACTACCACATAGGCTATTATTTTTTTATTGTTTGCTTAAACAATATTAAGTAATAGTTCTTTAGTAATTCATTTAAAAATGCAACAAAATTTTGACAATATAGTAACTAACAACAACACTGACCAACGTTGTCAAATCATATCACAACATACTTTCATTCTCAAGCCATAATTTATCGACATCTCATAAAAATAAATAATTCAAAAATCTAACAATTCGTTCGTTCAAGCATTTATCAAAATCACCTCATTAAATAAAATTTCAATCCATATAGTTGAAGTTCATAGCATTTAAACAATCACTTGTTTAAATACCATTAGCTATTGTTGGCCCTAGTGCACCAAGAAGGGGGGTTGAATTGATGGCAAATTTGAAGTTTTTATTTTGGAGGAAGCACACAAGAGTGAAAGATTAGAGAAAGGGTAGAAGAAGAATAAACACAAGAGTTTTATAGTGGCTCGGGTATTAACCAACCCTACATTTACTCCCCAATTCACCAATTGGGTATTTCACTCAATCTCCTCAACTTAGTGTTTAAGCTCACACCAACCTTATAAGTGTTTTCCAAGGCTAACACTCAACCTATACAAGAGTTTTATAACTAGGCTCTCTCTCAAACCTAAACAAGAGTTTTACAACTAGGCTAACTCTCAAACCTATACAAGGTGTTTAAAGCTCACACTAAGTTATGTACAAAGAAATAAGGAATTAAAGTCAAGAATTAACTTTGCAAGAGTTTTGGCATTACCAATTGTTCTTCTCTTGCATTTACATAAGATTGGTGGAGTATTTATAGCCCACATTCACCAAATAGACATTACTCTAAAACTATCAACAAATCTCCAAAATGTGCTAGGCAGATTAAACATTAAATGTTTGTCAGGCTGAAGTCACAATCACTACTACCTTTTTGAGGTTGTGAATTTCCAACTTTGGCTGAGAATCCTGTTTGTGTCTGACTGATAGTCCATGTGTTAACTTTTCATTGGTCATTCAGGAAAATATAGCCATTGTGTTCTAACTGTTCACAAAAGTTGCGATTGCGATTCTTTTTTATACAGGGCGTGACTCAGGATGTTAATTCTTCTGTTTGAAAGACAATCTTCTTCTTGAATCACAACCGCTACCTACAATGTTGCTCTCGCGAATTTTGTTCTCCAACAGATACCTGGGACACTTGACATTCTATGATTATGGACTTGGTTCCCTCTTCAATCACTTTGAAGGTCGCAATCACGATTAAGGTGTAACGCAGACTACGAATTCATCTGTGATTCAACCAAGGCTCCTTCAGCTGATTCACGACTGTGAATTTGCCCGTGAATTTCTTTGACCTAGCTTCATCCATCTCTATAATAATGTCGCGGTCCTAATTTAGGGAATACTAATCGCGAATTTGGATGTTCTTCTAAAAGATGGAGATTTTGACTTCCATTGAAGATAACTCTTATAAACTATTAAAAAAACACTTAAAATTGTCATTAGAACTTTGAATATATATTGTCAAGATCAAAAGAGAGCTTTGACTTAGGTTTGAATAACCTAGTCTAACAATCTCCCCCTTTTTGATTTTGACAATCTAGATTGAATATGCAAAGGATAAAGAATCAATTATGTATGCTCCTAAGAGAATGGTTTTGAAGTCATTCAAATCTTTAGTATGAAACTACTCCCCCTTAGTTATATGACCAATGTCTTAGCTTATACAAATGTAGCTCAATTTTCTATCCCTTTTTTATATGTTCCCTCCTAGTTTATCTAATCAATTATCTCTCCCCTTTTGTCAAGATCAAAAAGAGAGGAATATGAGGGAATAAGAGAAAGAATAGGGAATATGATAAGGAATGACCATAAACTTGTCAATTGTACAAACTCAAATTATAATAGCAAACATAAGTAATTTTGCACAATTGATCACAATATGACATATAAGAAGATAAATGGATGAAACATAAATGTAAAATAATTCAAATATTTAAAGATGCTTGAACATACAAACTAGGGCTAGAAATTTAAAAGTTGTCATATATGGCCCTAGTAGAGTATATGATTTTTATGATTGATTTGAACATTTGAAATGAAGAAAACCTTAAATACAAAATGAATGATTCAACTCATCACATAATAAATTAAATCAAATCAAATCAAGCCTGTGAACACATAGATATATCAAGCAATAAAACTCTCCCTAAATGTATGCGTATATATTAAGTTAAAAACATAAGGGATAAAAGATACATTACAAGTTAGTATTAATGGCTTGATACCAAATAACCATTTGAAACTTTTATCCCTTCTTCATTAGCAATCTCCATTAACCTTTAGATTTTTTATGATGAGAATTTAGTGAAGGAGTCCCTATCTTGCAATATCAAACAGTTTGCTTTGGTACCCAAATACATGTGGGTCCTTGGGGGTTAGTCTTGGAAAGGTCCTCTAATTTGAGGTGTGCCTTCCTAATAGGGCAAAATATATTGATATGCCCATATCTCATGCAATAATGACATTGGAGCTTAGACTTTCTCCTATGCACAACCTTAGTATGAGTAGAGGGCTTTCCTATACTTTGGTTATGAGAGTGTATGCAAGTGCATGAGTGATTAAGAGTAAAAGATAATTTATTATGTTTGTGTGGTTGAACATGCTTCTTGTTACAAAAGTAAGCATATTTTGCTCTTTGTGCCTTAGGGGGCCTTTCCTTTACCCTTAGGCATAGGTGGTTTAATGCTAGGGGCACCTCTCTTCCCCATTAGCTCAATACTTGAAGTTTGAGGTATTGATGCTTTAATGAAAATAGTGGGTGAAGAAATAGGTGAAAAGGCTTCATTAAAGCCTAAACCATGCCTAAGGTCTTTGTGATATAATAAGTGTATCCAAAGCTTCCTTCACCTTATGAAATTTAGAGATGGAGTTTCTAAGTTCTATAACTTCATCCTTTAAAGAATCATTTTCCTCTCTTAAAGAGTTAAGAGAGGATAAAGATTTAGAAAGACTTTTTATAGACTTTTTGAGTTCTTCATTAGAAGTCCTTAATTCACTTATAGGGTTGTTCAAGGATTTAAATTCATCCTCTAACTTGGAACATTTTTTCTTGTAAGTTTTCATTTGTGACTTATATTTGTCACATTTCAAAGTGAGAGCTTCTAAAAGCTCATCATCTATATCATCAAATTATCAAATGCTTCATAATCATCATAAGAGTGTGGAGAAGTACTTACCTCTTTGGAGGAGTCCTCTTGAGCTATGAAGCAAAAGTTTGCTGCTTCATCTCCATCTTTATCTTCATCACTTGAATCATCATCCTAAGTAGCTTTAAAGGACTTCTTCTTTTCCTTGTGATGATAGGAAGATGACTTTTTTTGAATTCTTCTTTCTCTTCTCCTTTTCATCAACTCCTTCGTCCTTCTTGATATTTTAAGAAGCTATTTTCTTCTTGATCACTTTCATTTGATTCACTTGAGCTTGAATAATTTTTTTAAGCTTTGAAGGCGAGAGCTTTCTTCTCTTCTTTGTGTCTTTGTCCTTTTAGCTTCTTCATCTCTTCATCTTTCTTGAGAGCCATCTCATGAGTTAGAAGCTTACCAATGAGGGCATTAGTTGGCACTTTCCCAATCTCTGGATTGGACTCTTAAATGTTGCATACTCTTGCACTAAATTTATTTAGTGGAAGAGATTTGAGGATTTTAGTGTTTACCTCATAGTTAGTAAGAATCCTTCCAAACTTTTTCATGTTTGTGACAATAGAGAGGAGTCTATTTGTCATTTCGGTGATGCTTTCATAGTCTTTCATCATGAAGAGCTCCCACTCTATAACATACATCTCCAACTTACTTGATTTCACAAGAGTTGTGCTTTCCATATGGCATGTGTAGTTTGGCAATATTGGACTCTTCCAGTTTCTTCTTTTGACATGGAGCTTCGGAGAATAGCCATTGTCGTCTTGTTCTTCCCATTTGCCTTGCTTTGTGCTTCACTTCATTCTTCTCTTGTAATTTCCACCTCTACTCCTTTTAACCATCTTTGTTGAAGGCTTCCACTCTTCAAGTATATAATCCCATAAGTTGATGAGATTGCTATCAAGATAGATCTCCATTTTATGCTTCCAAAGAGCATAATCATTACCATCAAAGTGGGGATTAAGATGAGAGTGGACTCCTTCTTATGCCATTGATCTTTTCTCACACAATTAAGGTTTGAATTAAGACTTGGCTCTGATATCAATTGTTGGCCCTAGTGCACCAAGAAGGGGGGGAGGGGGTTGAATTGGTGGCAAATTTGAAGTTTTTATTTTGGAGGAAGCACGCAAGAGTGAAAGATTAGAGAAAGGGTAGGTGAAGAATGAACACAAGAGTTTTATAATGGTTCGGGTATTAACCAACCCTACATCCACTCCCCAATTCACCAATTGGGTATTTCACTCAATCTCTAGTGTTTTACAAGCTCACACCCAACTTAGTGTTTAGCCTCACATCAAACCTGACAAATGTTTTCCAAGGCTAACACTTAACCTATACAAGAGTTTTACAACTAGGCCTGCTCTCAAACTTATATAAGAGTTTTACAACTAGGCTAACTCTCAAACCTATACAAGGTGTTTAAAGTACACACTAAACTATATACAAAGAAATAAGGAATTAAAGTATAGAATTAACTTTTTAAGAGTTTTGACACTACTAATTGTTCTTCTCTTGTATTTACAATAGATTGGTGGAGTATTTATAGCCCACATCCACCAAAGAGATGTTACTCTAAAACTATCAACAAATCTCTAAGATGTGCTACGCAGATTCAGCATTAAATGCTTGTCAGGTTGAAGTTGAAGTCACGGTCGCTATTACCTTTTCGCTGCTGCAAATTTGCAACTTTGACTGAGAATCCCATTTGTGTCTAATGGCTAGTCCATGTGTTAGATTTCTATTGGTCATTCAGGAAAATATAGTTGTTGTGTTCTAACTGCTTACAAAAGTCCCAATTGCAATTCTTTGTTATACAGGGTGTGACTCAGGACGCAAATTCTTCTGTTTGAAAGACAATCTTCCCCTTCTTGAATCACGGTTGCTTCCCATAATGTTGCTCTCGCAAATTTTATTCTCCAATGGATACCTGAGACACTTGGCATGCTATGGTTGTGGACTTGGTTCCCTCTTCAATCACTTTGAACGTCACGATCATGACTAAGGCATGATACAAACTGCGAATTTGTCTGTGATTCAACTAAGGCTCCTTTAGCTAATTTGCTGCTGTGAATTTGCCTGCAAATTTCTCTGACCTAGCTTCATCCATTCCTATAACAGTATCGCGGTTGTGATTTAGGGGGTACCGACTGCGAATTTGGATGTTCATCTATAAGATAGAGATTTTGACTTCCATTGAAGATAACTATTATAAACTGTTAAAACAACACTTAAAATTGTCATTAGAACTTTCAATCTATATTTTCAAGATCAAAAGAGAGTTTTGACTTAGGTTTCAATAACCTAGTCTAATAGTTATTTACTTACCTCATCTTTCAAGCTATTAAGCCACTGATGGCTCCAGCTTATTCCCACTATTATTTTCACTGCTTTGACGGCCTATTTCAATACACTAACTCAATTCATGATGATAAACTAAGATTTTTATCTAGTTGTGCATGTATACTCTAGTAAAATATCATGACCTTGGTAGGTTATTTCTACAATTACTTTTGCCCCACAAATCCAAATGACCTAATTTCTTCTACTTAAACTAGATATATAACATAGCTAAAATTCATCCCAAAATATGCACTACATAATTCATGGTGAATTTTATATGTTTGCCATGTTCTTATTGTAATTGCTGAATAGACCCATGAATTTCACCATATCTAAAAACATAGTTATCCAATTAAAAAGCTAATTTAGAGCCAATTATTTAACATATAAATGACCATTTTTCATGTTCTACACTTTCTTTAGTTTAGCTTCTAAGGTCCCTAAAATAAATGAGAAATCTTAGACTTTGTAGGCATAAGTAGGTTCAAGATCAGTCCCAATTAAGGAGCCATATCTCTTAACATATAAAATATCATACAAAACTATTTTATAAGGATTTAGATAAGATATAGTGCTACAAATTTTATGTTTTATTCTTTACCTAATTCCCCTTCTAGGCCTATGAAATTCATGAAAAATAGAGCTAATAGACTAAGCAGGTTTCAATAGGAATCAATCATAATCAAAAAGTAATATCTCTTCACACATAACTTATTTAGCAAAACTATTTTATAAGCAACCTAAAACTTCCATGGTTTTTACTTGACCTTATTCATCTTATAGGTTTATTAACTCATGGGTGCAACAATATGCCCTTAAAATAGAATAAAAATAAATTCAGCTCATATTCACTCCCAACAACTTCTCACATATGAATCCTAACTGCAATTGCTTCACAATCCCCTTTAATTGTTCATGATTAATTTGTTGTAGAGGAGGAATTTCATGGGAAAATAAATATAAAATCACATACCTTTTGCTAAAGTTAGAAAACCTTAAGTTTCCTTCATAGTTAGCTTTTTCTTTTTCATTTTTCTTCTCATCCTCTTCCTCCTCCTCCTTCTTCTTCTTCCCTCCTTTCTTTCTTTCCTTTTTTTCTTTCTTTTTTTTATTTGCTCTCACTTTTTTAATATATCCCCCCTTTGCTCCTTTATTATCAGTCCCTGATGATAGAGAATTCTAATTTGCATTCTTATTCTAATAAGACAAAAGATTAGTGGCTTGTTCCTATTGGTTGAAAGTTTACATTTTCACTTTGAGTCATTTTTCTTCATTCCTTCTTCATGTATATCCCCTGACTAATTTTCATCAAATCCTTATACATTTAATAAGTTTCAAGATACAATTATTTAAGTTGTAATAATATACATACTACATCTGACAAATTGTTATGCAATTATGCAAACATCGTGTGCATATTAAAATGCCTCAAATGCGATGATATAAATGTTACATAAGGACAAGTAACATTTAAGTGTGGGGGAATTTGATGAACTCAATTTATACATAATATCTCATTAGTTTTTTAGCTTAATTTGTTATCTTTGTTTAATTTAAGTTATTTTGATGTTAATTCATGTTATTCCTTGTATTTAAATGTTTTTATGGTGATTTTTAGGTGTTTATAAGCAATTAGATGCATTTGGAGCTAATTTGGAACAAGTTGGCACAAGGACAAAACTATGAGAACTAAACTATAATTTGACCAATCTAGGCTTAATGCTTCTATCACACGCATGAATTTTGAGTTGTAGGATATGACTTTTGGACTAAAGCACTATCACAGACATGACTTTTGGTCACAAGTTGTGACCATGACGATCTTTAGTGTGATCTTTTAGCCAAAATCAGCTTTTTGAAGGCCTTATATAAAAGCAAACTTAAGGTTTTTGATGGGGAAGAGCCTAGAATGAAACTTTTAAGTAAGAAAATAAGAGGAAAAAATATCTAAATATCTTTTATAGGAGAATAACATAAGGATTCAAATTTCAAGTGACACAAATTCTTTTCTATCTTTCTTGTTTCTAAAATGAGTTTTATGAATTCTTTTCATCTCTTATGTATTGTTAATTTCTAATATGATGAGAGGCTAAAATCCTTTCTTAAGATTGATAAAAATCCTTTTTTAAGATTGATTTTTAATTTACAATGGTGTGATTTATTATTTGACTATATTTTTATGAATAAATGGCAACTAATTTGGTTTAATAGTTATGTGCTTAATGCTTATGAATACTTTGCCACTATTTGTATGATTTTAGCTATTGAATGAAGTAACAAGAGTTAAAGTTTAACATTGGACCATTAACCATTGAACTTAGTTTGTTATAGTCTAGAGATAGATGCATGGCTGAAGGGATTCAAGGTTAATCACACAACCTAATATGTTAATATGTAAACTTACCATAGGAATAGGTCTTGTTTCATGTTAGCATCATCTTATTCACTTTGAGAAAGAGTTTAAAAATTTTTAGGATAACCTCCCTTGATATCACACATTCATGAAATAATCATAAAGTCTATTGATTGATCTACATTCATTATAAGGGATAAATCAACCCTAAATCTTTACTATCATTTTTATTTCAATTTACTTGTTATTTTCATTTCTTTGCTTTGTACATTAGCTTTTTATCAATATCATAGTGAACTCTCGATAATCATAGTATCTAGACTGATAGTATTTAGTATCCTAGTTTTTATGTATTCAACAACCTTTCACTATATTATAACTTGCATGGACACAAAACATCAATCATATAATTTGTGGAGTTAATACAGAGATTTATAGCACAAACATATGCAAGACTTGTTATAAATAAGAATTATGATAAGTTGAGGAAGCAAGGGACATTTGACTTTGAGGGTACTATAAATCATGTTGAGGCTGAGGAATGACTTAAATGAACAGAGAGAATCTTGAATAGGCTTGAATGCACCCTAGAGCAAAAGTTTAAGTATGTAATATCTTTGCTTTAAAAGAACATCTTTAATTAGTGGGAGACTATTCCAAGTAGCATTACTCAACCGATGACTTTGACCTAAGATAATTCTCTAAAGGAGTTTGAAAATAAATACACACCAATGATATATTTAGATAAGAAGAAGATGGAGCTTTTTCAGCTGAAGTGGAATGATATGACGATGACAGATTATGAAGTATAATTTTTTAAACTCTCGAGATATGCCTCAAAGTTTATGGCTATGTAGGAATTAAAGTGCTAAAACTTTAAAGAGGGGATCAAGGTTAGAAATTCGAGATTGATTAGCAATTAAGCTAACCAATTATACTACATTATTAGCAGTAGTTATTTTAGCTGAGGTGGTGATCTAAAAGAAGAATGCAATTGAGGCAAAGAGGAAGAGATGTCATGCAGGGTGAAGTGGAGAATAAAATAAGCCAACAAAAAAGGTGGTTTTATGTCATCCAGAAGATCAGGATTTTAAAGAGTTAGCCCGATAGATTAGTATCAGTAACATCCGGTATAGGTAGCTATGGTGGTTTTCAAGGCTTAAAGGGTATAAGAGGACTAATTAGCATAATAGGTAAAGGTATAGCCTAAAATTTGTATTAATTATGGAATAACTCATTTTGGAAAGTGATGTGAACATAAAAGGCTTACTTGCTATAATTGTTTATAGCCAAACTATATGAGTCAAGATTGCCTTATAGCAGGTGTGAATGGAGGACAGTCTTAAGTAGTTTGGCAAAGTAGTGTTGAGAAGAATGTTTATGACACAAGCAAAGGTAAAGGGCAAGGTAAAAGCAATAGAGGACATGGTGGAACAACATTAGTTCTTAGTAGTGGATAGGCAGCCCATACTTAACCATAGGCTAGACTTTTCTATCACTCATCAATAGGCTCCAACAGCTCCAAAATTTATTTTTAGTACAATTTCTAATTGTGATTTAGATGTTTATGTTTTGATAGACTCACAATCCATGCTTCATTTATGTTTTTAGAATTTGCATCATGGGTGGATGGTGTTATTGAATCCTTAGGATATGATTTATGTGTTTTTGATGCCTACTGAAGCTATTGTGATTATAAACAAAGTGTATAGAACTTGTCTAGTGTTGGTGTGTGGTGTCATATTGCCCACAAATTTGATAATGATGAATTTGATGTTATTCTAGGTATGGACTGGTTAGTAAAACATCAAACACAGTTCTAGATTGTCACACTAAAGAATTGGTGATCAGAACTTGAGGATAATTAAGAGTTATATTTATTGGAGAGCGTAAAACTATTATGACTTTTTTGATCTCAGTTGTTTAGGCTTTTCAATTGATCAAAGAAGGTTGTGACACATTTTTAGCTAGTGTGATGGACAGTAGTGTTCCTAGTTTAGGTTTGTAAAATATTTATGCAGTGAGAGAGTAATCATAAGTGCTTCTTGATGACTTGCCTAGTCTACCACCACATAGAGAAATTGATTTTAATATCAAGACCTTATCAAAAGTCGTACCTATTTTTATTACACCTTATTAGTAGCAATATAATTAAAGGATTAAAGAAATAGTTAGGAGAATTATTAGAAAAAGGTTTCATTCAATCTAAAACATCTCCTTAGGGTGGTATTAGTGTTATTTGTAAAGAAAAAGAATGGAGGCATGTGGTTGTGTATTAATTATAGATAATTAAATCATGTAATGTTAAAGAACAAATATCCCTTGTTGATGATTTCTTGATCAACTTCGGGGTGCAATGGCATTTTCAAAAATTGATATGAGATTTAGGTAATAATAGTTGAGGTTTGTTAAGCCAAACATTCCAAAAACTGCCTTTTGTGCTAGGTATGGTCACTATGAGTTCCTTGTTATACCCTTTAAGTTAACTAATGTATTTATAACATTTATGGTATTAATGAATCATACCTTCCAATAATATCTTGATCAATGTGTGATTGTATTCATTGATGACATTCTCATATATTCATGAAATCATCAGGAGAACAAGCAAATATTTGAGAATTGTATTTCAGATTTTAAACGAAAAGTAGTTATATGCCAAATTGAGCAAATATGACTTTTAGATGAAACAAATGGTCTTTTTAAGGCATGTTGTAATTAGACGTGGTGTTCAACCTGATCCAGTTAAGGTGAAAGCCATTTTAGAGTGGGATCTACTTAAAAATATATATGTGGTGTATAGTTTTCTCTAGTTGGTCTACTATTATAGGTAATTTATGAAAGGATTCTCTATTATTGTTAAGCCATTGACAAAATTATTAAGGAATAACATAATGTTTAAATGGGATGATCAATGTCAATAGAGTTTTAAGGAATTGAAAAAAAGATTAACTACAACAGTAGTTTTGATATTGCCTTCGACAAATGGTGGATTTGTGATGTACATTGATGCTACAAGATAGGGGTTAGGTAGTATTTTGATGTATCATGGAAAGGTGATAGCTTATGCATCTCGATAGCTAAGGCCTCATGAGTTGAATTACCCTACACATGACTTAGCATTCGCAACCATTATCCATGCCTTGAGAATTTGGAGGCATTACTTAGTGCCATAAATAGATAAATCATCCATAAAAACTTCCATTCTTTGTTTAACAAAAAAAAAAAAAAAAAGTGGATGTCATGCATCTTTGAAATGTAGTAGGGAGGGAGGGAGGGAGGGGGGGGTGGGGGGCATTATAAAGACCAAAAGACATCCTCCTAAATGTAAAAGTACCATAAGGACATGTGAAGGTGGTCTTTTCTTAGTCTTTAAGGTGAATTGGAATTTGGTAAAATCCAAAGTAACCATCCAAATAACTGCAAAAAGAATATTTGGCTAACCTTTCTAAGACAGTCAATAAAAGGCAAAAGGTAATGGTTCTTATAGGTGGCACTATTAAGTTTCCTATAGTCAATGCACATTCACCAACTTGTTACTATCCTAGTGGGTATTAATTCATTATTCTCATTCTTTACTACTATCATCCCACCCTTCTTTGGCACTACTTGAATGGGGCCTATCCACTGACTATCAAAGATAAGGTAGATGATACCAACATTAAGCAATTTAGTGGCTTCACCTCTAACAACCTCTTTCTTGTTAGGATTAAGTATTAATTAGTGCTCAATTAATGTTTTGCAATCCTCCTCAATTAGTATTTGATGCATGCATATAGAGGGTTTATGCCTTTCATGTCATGAATATTATAGCTAATTATTCTTTTATGTTCACTAAGCAACCTAAGCAAGTTATCTTCCTATTCATCATTTAATACATAATTGCAAATGAATAGATAAGTAGAGTTAGGGCCCAAGAATGCATATCTTAATTTCTTAGGTAGTGGTTTGAGCTCTATTTTTAGAACTTCATCAATAGAGAATGATTGCTTAAGAACTTCAGTTTGGAGTGGTTCATATCTTAAACTCTTTATAGGTGGTAAAATTAGTGTTGCTTTAAGAAGGTGTGAATGTTTTACCTCTTCCTCCTTTTCATGAGTGAAATCATCATTATGTACAATGAATGTCTCAAGAGAATCTTTAGAAATTTACTTTACAAATTCATTCTCAATAAAGCCATCACCCATATCGACCTGAAAATAACTTTCATTCATAATGGGTTATTCTTTCATTTGGAATATATAGAACTCTACTGATTCATCACTAATTTGGGATGTAAGCTTATCATTTTTTACATCAATCAAAGCACAAGTTGTGTCAAGGAATGGTCTCCTTAAGATGATAGGGATTTGCACATCTTCCTCTATGTTTAATAAAATAAAATCAATTGGCACATAGAACTTGCCAATTTTGATCGTACATCCTCCAAAATTCATATTGGATATCTTATTGACTTGTTTGCAAGTCATAGGGTGATGATGGTGGGTTTTAATTCTCCCAATTTCAACTTTTCATAAATTGATGAAGGCATTAAACTCACACTTACACCTAAATCACATAATGCCTTATCAAAATTAACATCACCAATTAAACATGGGATTGGGAAATAACTTGGACACTTGAGCTTAGGTGGTCGTTTATTTTAAAGGATAGCGCCAGACTCTTCAATCAAGGCAACTATTCATACTCTCTTAGATTCCTTTTATTTGAAAGAATCTTTTGAGGAACATAGAGTAGGAGGGCATTTATTTAAAAGCTTTGGAGAAAAGGATATTGATGTGTAATTGCTTAAAGACCTCTAAAATCTATTAAATTGTTTATCTAAATTTGTCTTTTTGAATCTTTAAGAAAAAGGCAAAGGAGGCACATATGCTTTATGAGCTACATATGACTTACCATTATCTTCCTCGACTCCCTTACAACTCAAGTTAGGCTCCTCTACTTGCTTCCCTTTTGGTTGAAACTCTTTCCCATCATTACCCTCATCATTCTTTACAACAATCTTTTTCACCCTTGCTTATGTCATTCCTTTTAGGCAATTGAATTTGAATGACACTTTGCAAAGTGATAGCCTTAATATGCTCAATAAGATTAGGTTTTGTCTAGCTTGGAAATTTTTCTAAAGTTTTTTTTTCACTCTTAGAGATAGTGCAATAAGTAATATGGTTATCCAACATCTTACTATGGGTGACCAGTTGATCAACCTTTTTAAAGAGTTGTCTCATCATCTCCTCATTTGCCCCATTTGTCTTCAACTGTTGTGCCATATAGTTCTCCATCATAAGCTCCAAGTTAGACTTTTGTAGTGGCCCTTGATGATTCAATAGTTAGACTCCATATTCAAACCCTAGAGGCGCTCTAGAATTATATTGTTAATGCATATTAGAACTACCAGACTATCCTTCCCAACTAAGATTTGGGTGATTCCTTCATCTAGGTTGTAAGTGTTTAAGTAGGGATAGTTTTGTTGTGGCTACTTTTGACCAAAATTGCTAACATAATTCACCTAATTTGGAGCAGCATCAACAAAGCAAAAAGTACCCTGATAATCTACAATAAGAAGTCTTTCTCCACAATAATCACACTTCATCATATTTCACAACATTCATTAGAAACTTGTGTCATTGCCTTAATAAGAGCATTTATCTTTACACTAAGCATGTTAATCCTATCAAGCTCTAGCATACCACCTTACTACTTAGAACCCTATCAATCCTCCGATCAGTAGCCATTACAAGCCATGTGATCAAGCAACTTATAAGCTTCTTTTGTTGTCATCTCCATCCATCTAGCACTAACTGTTGCACTAGTACTGATCTTTATAGAATTTCTCAACCCATTATAGAATGTATGAGAACGGAACCAATCTAGCAACCCATGGTCTAGACATTAGCGTTACAGGTCCTTATACTGTTCTCATGCTTCATAAAATGATTCAGTATCTTTATTATGGAAGGTGGTTATGTCATTGCATAGCTTTGCTACCTTCTGAGGTAGGAAGTATTTATTTAAGGAAGCTTAAAGAAATTAATCCCATGTTACAATGGGGTCTAGTGCCAAACTATTTAGCCAAAGCTTAGCACCATCCCATAGTGAGAATGGGAAAAAGGTGTAGCCTTATCGCATCATCCAAAACTCTACTTATCTTGAATGTTTCACAAATCTTTAAAAAGGTTGACAAATGAGTGTAGGGATCCTCTCCTTCAAGACCTCCAAATTATACATCATATACCATTTCAATTATGGTAGGCTTGACCTCAAAATTGTTCACTGCAATAGTCGGTTTAACAATGCTTGCTTGATTGGTCATATTTGGCATAGAAAAATCAAGCAGAGTTTTTGTGGTTGCTATTGTTATTCTTATCAACCATCTCTATGTTTACAGTGTTTATATTCCTATGGAATGAAGCTTTGAATGTTTGCTCTATCTTTGGATTGTATGAAAGGAGTTTATGGCTACGAGTCTTTTGCGTAAACCAAAAACACCTAAAAGTAAAGAGACAAAAAAAAGTAATTAAACAACATGAAAAGAAAGAAATAAAAAAAAAGAAATCCTCATATTAATAATTTTTTATCCCTAAATAATATTGATAAAGAAATTAGTCCTTGAAAATAGCGCAAAAAACTTGATGTTTATGTCCATGAAAGTTATAACATAATAAAGTGTTATTGAATCCCATAAGGACTAGGATATCAAATACTATTAGTCTAACTACTATGATTATCTAGAATTAGCTATGATATTGATAAAAAGTTAATCTAAAAAGCAATGAATTAAAAATAACAAGTAAACTGAAATAACAAATATAGTAAAGACTTAGGATCATATTATTCCTTATAATGAATGTAGATTAATCAATAAACTTTATGATTATTTCATGAATGGATGCTATTGAGGGAGGCTATCCTAAAGATGCTTAAACCTTTTCTTAAAGTGAATAAGATGATTCTAACATGAAACAAGACTTATTCTCATGGCAAGTTTACACATTAACATATTAAGCATTGTGATTAACCTTGAATCCCTTTAGCCATGCATCTATTTCTAGACTATAATAAACTAAGTTCAATTAAGTTCAATGGTTAAAGATCCAATATTAAACTTCAACTTTCATTACTTCATTAAAATCTAAAATCATACAAATAGTGGCCAAGTATTCATAAGCATTAATCATTTAAACATTAAATTAAATCAGGTCCTATTCTTTCATAAAAATAAAGTCAAATCATAAATCACACCATTGTAAGTTCAAACTTAACCCTAAGAAATGAGTTTAGCTTCTCATCATATTAGAAATAAACAATGCTATTAGAAACAAGAAAGATAGGAGAGAATTCATATCACTCCATGTTTCAATCCTTCATGCTTCAAATCTAAATCCTTATGTTATTTTCTTTCAAAAGATGTTTATATGTTGTTTTCCTCTTATTTTCTTACTCAAAAGTTGGTCAAAACTCTCCAAAGTTCATTCAAAATTCCTCCCCATCAAAAACCTTAAGTTTCCTTTATACAAGGCTTTGAAAAAGCTGATTTTGGCTAAAAAATTGCACCAAGGATCATCGTGGTTGCAACCTATGATCAAAAGTTTCACTTGCGATAGTGCCTGAACCTAAAAGTCATAACTTGTAACCAAAAGTCATGCTCGTGATAAAACCATTAAGCCTTTACTAGTCAAATTCTAGTTTAGTCCCTATAGTTTGATCTTTATGTCAGTTTGGTCCAAATTAGCTCTAAATTCATCCAAATGCTTCTAAACACCTAAAAATCACCACAAAACATCCAAATATGAAGAATAACATGAATTAACATCAAAATAACTCTAATTAAATATAGAAAAATAACAACATTAAGCTTAAAAACTAATGAAATATTATCAATAAATTGAGTTCATCAATTATGTTTAGGCTTACACCTGCAGCTAGATTATTCCTTGACACCTCAAGATTCTTTACAACATGGTCAAAATGATCACATGCATGAATAGACTCGAGAGACTCATCCGTAACCTCTGGGCAAACATGAACTCTAAGAGGTGCATCCATACTCCTCTATACCAATGCATCTAAGTATTAACACAATGCATATATCATATACCACAAATTCGCATTACACATGTCTACAAAACCATTTACCTTATCTAATATCACTAAAATGTGACATCCCATTTCAAATTTTATTTTGTTTATTTAGCTTTACTGAGTTTGTTAGGTAGTTTGAGTTATTAATCCATATTTAATAAACATTTCCAATCATATTTTTTTAACTCATTCATAGAGTATAAAGTACTAAAGTGTCATAACATCATTAAAATTCTTTCCATCCCATTATCATTAAGGGTTCCTTTTTCATTTGTTTGAACACACCATATCTTATTTTACAAACTAGCAAAACATAAATGGCTAAAAGAACAGAACACTAAAAGACCACATACTAACTTAACCTTTGTCAAACTGCTAAACAATAACTTCAAAATGTAAATTGGATGTAATCTTCAGTCTACTTTTCCTAAAAGAAAATTAAATGCAAAGGAATAAGCTTTTATACTTATTAAGTAAATAATTAAGGATACTTAAATAATAAATAGCGCAACAAGTGTTTAAATATAAATAACCAATCATAAACAACACAACAAGTGTTTAAATATAAATAACCATCACCCATCCATGCATGTAATAAAGAATTTCTAATCTTTAATGCCACACAAGCAATCAAATGTTATTACCACATAAGCTATCTTATGTTATGACTACACAGGTTATCAAATGTTATTACCACACAGGCTATAGAATATCATTGCTATAGAGACTATCAAATGTTGCCACATAGGCTATATGATATCATTACCACATAGGTTATCAAATGTTATTTCTACATAGGCTATTAAATGTTATTGTCACACTGGTTATAGGATATCATTACCACATAGTTTATCAAATGTTATTATCACACATGCTATCAAATGTTATTGCTACACAGGTTAGTCTTATTTAATATTAGTGCCATATAGACCACATATTCTCTTTAGTTGCCATATAGGCTATTATTTATTTTATCATTTGCTCAAACAATATTATGTAATATTACATCAACAATTCATTTATAAATCCAATAAAATTCCAGCAATATAGTGATTAATAACAACACCCATTAACCTTGTCAAATCATATCGCAACATATTTTCATTCTCAAGCCAGAATTTATCAACATCTTACAAAAAATAAATAATTCAAAAAAAAAAAACTAGCAATCCTTTCATTCAAGCATTCACCAATATCATCTCATTAAGTAACATTTAAATCCACAAAATTTAAGTTCATAGCATTTAACCCATCATATGTTTAAGTCTCATTATCTATTTACTTACCTCCTTCTTCAAGCTATTAAGTTGTGGATGATTCCGACTTACTCCCATTATTATCTTCAACACCTCAAGGATCTATTTCAATACCATGATAATAAAGTAATATTTTTATCTCATTATGCATGTATGCTCTAGTAAAATATCATAACCTTGGTAGGCTATTTTTATAATTACTTTTGTTCCACAAATCCAAATGACTTGATTCTTTTTTTACTTAAATTAGATATATATAGGCACAACATATCCAAAATTCATCCCAAAATATACACTATATAATTCATGGTGAATTCTATAAGTTTGCCTTATTGTTGTTATAATTAAATGTTGAATATACCTATGAACTTTGTCGTATCTAAGATTGTAGATATCCAATTAAAACTGATTTAGAGCCAATTATTTAACATATAAATGAATATTTTTCATGTTTTACACTTTCTCTAACATAGTTTATAAGGTCTACAAAATAAATGAGATATCTCAGACTTTACAGACATGAACAGGTTCAAGATTAGTCCCAATCAAGGAGTCATATCTCTTAACACAAAATATTAAGGAAAAATGTTTTACAAGGATTTAGATAATATATATTACTATAACTTTTATGTTTTTCACTTCACCTAATTCCCCTTTTGGACCCATGAAATTCATGAAAAATAGAACCAATGGATTGAGCAAGTTTCAATAGGAATTAGTCATAATCAAAGAGTAATATCTCTGCATATATAACTTATTTAGCAAAACTATATGTTGGACTAGGTTGGTCAAACCTATGTCAAATTCTCTTTTGATCTTAGCAACATAGATTTAAAGGTACTAATCATCTTCTCTAAGTGTTATGATTATAGAAATAAAGTTAGAGCATCATTGGAAGTCAAATGTAAAAGAAACCAAAATTGGCTCATGAGTCGCGACTGCTACCACCTTGTCACGACCACTACCATTGAAAATTTTGGAACCAAATTTGGCAAAGCCATTCGTGATAGCCATCGTGGTAAGTGTAGTGACCATGACACTCAAACCTCTCTTGGAGAACTCCTATTAACCAAATAAAGACTACCATGCACTTAAAAAGACTTTTGTATATAAGAATGTTGTGACCACTACACATGTATAGAGGCTGCAACACATCTTTCAAAACCTACCGTCTAGTTTGCATTCTAGGAGTCTCGATCTCTACCTTTGTCATGCATGTTGCATTTGTCTCGTGACTGCAATCATTAAAAGCCCAAAATAGGGTTCCAACGAATAGTTTTACGAAGATCTAATCACATATTGCCTCATGTACTAGCCGTTAGACACATAAAAAGATCTTAATCACGACATGACAAATTCCAAAGCGAAATATAAGTCTTGACTATGAAACAGACCTCTCGATCATGACATTTAACTGACAAGCATTTAATGCTCGATTCTGCCACCAACTTTAGAGATTATGAGATAGTTTTGTCTCTAACATCTCTTTGGTGGGTATAACCTATAGATACTCCACTAAATGAACATAAATGCAAAAAAATAGCATTTACTAAGGCCAAACTCTTGCAAATTTTTTTCTCAATCTTCTCTCTCCTAATTGCTTTCTTTATTATTGAGTTATAAGAAGTTTGGTATGAGCTTTAAACACCCTTTGAGATTGGGTTTGAGAGTGAGCCAATAAAAAACTCTTGCATAGGTTTGAGTGTTAGTCTTGGCAAACACTTATAAGATTATATGTGAGCCTTTGCAAAACACAAGTTAGGTATAAACTTGAAAACACCATTTGACATTAATGAAAAACCCAATTTGAAGAATTAGAGAGTGGATGTAGGGTTGGTTAATATCCAAACCACTATAAATCCTTATGTATTCTATTATTCTTCTACTTCTTCTAAACCTTAAATATCTTACCTTCCCTCTAAAATTTTAAATTACCCACCAATTCAACCCTCTTTTTTTTCGGTGCATAAGGGCCAACAAGTGGTATCAGAGTTTAGTCTAAAAAAAAACCTTAATTAAGTGAGAAAAGATCATGGCACAAGAATGAATCCACACTTACCTCAAATCTTACTTTGATGGATTTAACTATACTTATTGAAAATATAGAATAGAGATTTATTTAAATAGTGAAGTAGTGGATTTATGGGATATTATAGCAAAGGAATGGAAGCCTCCAACCAAAGTGGTAAATGGTAGTGAAAAGCTAATTTCAAGAGGAGAATGGGTGGAAGTACATAGAAAATCAAATGGCAAGAATAAAAGAAAAGTGGTTATTCTTCATAGTTCCCTATCAAGAAAGAAGATTGAAAGAGTGCAACATTGCCTAACTACATATGGAATATGGAAGGCTTGGAAGAACTACCGTAAGGACAATACACTAGTGAAATCAAGTAGATTAGAGAGGTATGTGACAGAATGTGAGCTCTTTATGATGAAAGAAAATGAAAGCATCACCAACCTGACAAATAAACTCCTCTCCATCATCACAAGCATTAAAAAGTTTGAAAGAACTCTTACAAACCATTAAGTAAACATTAAAATTTCTTAAATCTCTTCCTTTTGAGAAATTTAGGGCTAAAGTTTGTAGCATACAAGAATCTAATCCAGAGATTGGAAAAGTGCAAACAGATGTCCTTATTAGCAAGCTACTTACTCATGAGCTAGCCTTAAAGAAGGATGAAGAGATGAAAAAAATGAGAGGGCAAAGAGACAAAAATAAAAAAAAATATATAAAATAAGACTCTTACTCTCAAATCCTCAAACAAATATAAAGAGGTAGAAGTTGCCTCTAGTGATAGTGACAAGAGTAAGAAGGAGGAAAAGGAGATAACAATGCTTTCAGGAAGAACCAATGAGCTCTTAAGGAGAATAAAAGATAGAAGAAACTTTAAAAGAACATCCCCAAACTTTGAAGAATAAAAGAATGATATGACTTGCTTTGAGTGTTGGAAGCAAAGACACATCAAATCTAAATGCCCTAAGTTAAAGAAAAAGAAAATAGTAGGATAAGGAAAAGAAGAAGAGCTTCAAGGCTACTTGGGATGATAGCTCAAGTGAGGAAGAAGAAGATGAAGAAATTGCCAGCCTATGCTTTATGGCCCTAAAGGACTCTTCAAATGAGGTAAGTACTTTTTCACATTCTTATCATAATTATAAGGACTTATATGATATGGATGATAAGCTTCTTGAAGTTGTTACTTTGAGATGCGATAAATACAAATCTCAAATGAGAACTTACAAGAAAAAATGTTTAAAACTTAAGGTTGAATTTAAAAACTTAAATGATCTTGTAAGTGACTTGAGGACTTATAATGAAGAACTCAAAAACTTTAGAAAATCTTTTTAAATCTTCATCCTTTCTTGATTATCTAAGAAAAGAAATGACACCTTAAAAGGTGAAGTTATTAAGTTTAAAAATTACATCTCAAGATTTTATAAAGGGAAAGAAGCCTTGGATACTCTCATTGTGTCTCAAAGATCGCCCTTAGTGAGACATGGTTTAGGCTTTAATGGAGCTTCCTCATCTACAACTTCTCCTCCTACTATTATTAGAGCTTCTACACCTTAAACTTTTAGGTTTGAGGTTATTAGGAAGAAAAATGCTCCTAACACTAAGCCTCCCAAGCTTAGAAACAAAAGGAGGGCTCCCCAAGGCTTAAGATTTAAGCTTCAAAGAGCAAATCATGCATATATGTACTCAAAGAGACAAGTCCAAATACACATACACAAAAACTTCTTTTCTACTCCTCACTCATGTACTTGCATGCATTCACATAACCAAAATGTGAGAAGGTCCCCTACTTATACTAAGGTTATGCATAAAAGGAAAACTTAAAAGTGTAAACTGTAATGTTACTATTGCATGAAATATGGTTATATAAATATCTTTTGTTATATTAGGAAGGCACACCTCAAATTAGAGGATCCTTTTAAGCCAAACCCTAAGGACCTAAGTATCCTTAGGTACCTAAACAAAGGTGAAATGTTTTTATTTTATAGGAATGCATGGAGACCACTAAAAAAGATAATGATTGACATGTGGATAGTGGATGCTTAAAGCATATGACTAAAAATATAAAACTATTCACTTGTATTAAAGAAAAAGCTAGTGGTAATGTCACATTTGGAAACAATTCCAAGGGTAGGGTAATTAGCATTGGAATTATTGGTAAGATAGGTTGTTATCTCATTAATAATGTTCTTTGAGTTGAGGGATTGAAACATGATCTATTGAGTGTATGTCAATTATGTCACAAAGGTAATAAAGTCACTTTGACCCAAGAAAATGTTGAGTTACCACCATGGTGGATAAGAAGGTAGCCTTTAAGGGTGAAATGAGAGACAACTCCTACCTAATTGACTTAGACAATGTGGCTAACCAATCCTTTAAGTGTATTATTTCCATTAGTAATGAGTCTTGGCTTTGGCATAGAAGACTTGGACATGTGAGCATGGAACTTTTACAAAGCTTGTCAAAATGAGAGCTAGTTGAAGGTCTTCAAAAGCTCAAATTCACAAAGGACAAGACATGTGGACCTTATCAAATGGGGAAGCAACAACAGGCATCCTATAAGGCAAAAAATGTTTTAAGTACCTTTAGGCCTCTTCAACTAATTCATATGGACTTAGTTAGACCTACTAGGAATGCTAGTCTTAGTGGAAAGCATTATGCATTTGTCCTAATTGATGACTACTTTAGATTTACTTGGTTATCTTTCCTTACTCATAAGAGTGATACTTTTGATGCTGTCAAAAGTTTTGCTAAAAGAGTTTAAAATGAAAAAGGTTACCTCATTTCTTCTATTAAAAATGTTTATGGAAAAGAATTTCAAAATGAATCTTTTGAAAATTTTTATTTGGAGAATGAGATTTTTCACAACTTTTCCACTCCTATAACACCACAACAAAATGGTGTTGTAGAGAGGGAAAATAGAACATTAGTAAAGATGGCTAGAACTATGCTTAATGAGTATTCTTTGCCAAATTTTTTTTGGCCTAAAGCCATCAATACTTATGTTATATTATGAATCATGCATTCAAAAGACCCATTCTAAATAAAACTTATGTATGGAATGGTAGAAAATCTAAGTTTTCATATCTTAGAGTATTTAGGTGCGAATGCTAAATGCTTAATACTAAGGATAGCCTTGGAAATTTTGCCTTAAAAATCGATAGAAGGTATCTTTCTTGGCTACCACTAGCAAAGCCTATCAAGTGTTTAACAAAAAGACTATGGTGGTTTAAAAGTCTATGAATATTTTTTTGATGAGTCTAGCAAACTTTATCTTAGGAATGGTTCTCTTATTAACAATCTTATAGGTGACTTTGAAAAGTTAGAACTTGATCCTACTCCTAAGAAGAATGTAATTGAACTTGAGGATAATGAACCACTATAAGAAGAAGTGCAAGACCAAAAATAAGAAGAGAAAAACCAAGCTCAAAACTCTCTAAGGATTGGAGATGCTCCACGAATCACCTAAAAGATCTTATCATTGGTGAGATGGCAGTAAGTACTAGAGCTTAATTACATGCTTTAAATAATAATCTTGCTTTTGTTTCTCAAATTGAGCCAAAATCAATTGATAAGGCTCTTGATGATGAAAATTGGTGATTACTATCAAGAGAAACTCAACCAGTTTGAGAGAAACAAAGTTTGGGAACTTGTTTTTAGGCCTAAGGAATACTTGAATATGGAATGCAAATGGGTGTTTAGGAATAAGTTAAATGAACAAGGTTTCATAACACGAAAGAAAATATATTAGTTGCTAAGGGATGTAACTGAGAGCAAGCCATTGATTATGATGAAACCTTTGCCCCTATAGCAAGATTAAAGACTATTAGGATTCTTTTAGCATTTGCATGCCATATGAATTTTAAGCTTTTTCAAATAGATGTAAAAAGTGCAATTTTAAATGGTTTCATTGAAGAGGAAGTTTATGTTGAACAACTTTCGGGTTTTGAGTCTCATGTTTTCCAAATCAGGTTTTTAAATTAACTAAAGCCTTATATGGTTTGAAATAAGCTTCAAGAGCTTAGTATGAAAGACTTAGTTTATTTTTTTTACAAAATGATTTTGAAAAAGGCAAGGCTAACAAAACTTTATTTGTGAAAAGATGTAACAAGGATACACTCTTTGTGCAAACATATGTTAATGATATTTAATGCTACCAATGAGTCCCTTTGTGAGGAATTTGCTAAGCATATGACTAGGGAGTTTGAGATAAGCATGTTGGGTGAGCTCAAGTTCTTCCATGGTCATCAAATCAAGCAAACCAAAGAAGGCATCTTCATCAACCAAGCCAATTACATAAAGGATCTACTCAAAAGGTTAGGTATGGATGGATGCAAGGTAGCAAAAACCCTAATTAATGCAACTATCAAGCTAGATAAGGATGAATCGAGTAAGCCCATTGATGAAAAGAAGTATAGAGGTATGATTGGTATTTTTCTCTATCTTACCGCTTCTAAACCACCCGATATTATGTTTAGTGTTTGCTTGTATGCTAGATTCCAATCTTGCCCTAAGGAATCTCATTTGATTGCTATTAAAAGAATTCTTATGTATTTGCATGGCACATTACATTTAGGACATTAGTATCTTTGGAATTCATCATTTGGTTTTCTTAGATATTTGGATACAGATTATGCTAATAGTTTGATTGGTAGGAAGAGCACTTCTAGAACTTGCCAATTCATAGGTGAATGTTTAGTTTCTTGGTTTAGTAAGAAGCAAGTTTTGATTGCTTTATCCATAGCTAAAATAGAATATGTGGCGATGGGTTGTTGTTGCACCCAAGTTCTTTGGATGATGCAACAACTCAAGGATTATGGCAAAGATATTGATCACATTCCCATTAAATGTGACAATACAAGTATAATAAATTTGTCTAAGAATCCCATCTGAAATTTATGTATCATTTCCTTAGAGATCATGTCCAAAGTGGTAATGTGGTGCTTGAATTTATTGACACCAATTACCAACTTACAAATATTTTCACTAAACATCTAAATGAAGAATGGATGAACTTCATTAAGAGGGAACTAAGGATGTTAGATGGGAGCTCCCTAGGCTAAAAATTAATCTCACTTTGTGTATCCTACTTTTCTTATCAATATTAATTGATTGCTGGGTATGACTATTGATAGCATGATAACTATTTGTGTTAAATGTTGTAAATGTGTTAATTCATAGTGCAATTGTGTTTCTTTATGCCAAATTGCTTGAATTAATCATTATAATATTAATTTGATCGCACCAAGATTAGGGTAAATGTGTTCAAACTCATTTTCAAACATTTTTCAAATGGGTTTCCAAAGTTGTGATTGAAATATAGAGTCACGGTCGCAATGTATAAGGTAAAATTGATTTTTTTAAAAGAACTCTTAGGTTGTGACTGCAATAGGGTAGTCGCCATCATGACATCTTTTAAATTTCAAAATTCTAGACCATTATTTCAGTTTGTCCTGAGGGTTTTATACCCATTACTCACATTTTTTGATGTAGCAGTCACGACATATTTAACGACTGTGACTACCTATAACTAGTGGGTAATAACAACCATGACCATTAAATGATGCAATTTCTTCATTTATTTCATTTCATACCATTTTTTACCTCACTAAATCCCTTAATTACCTATTTAGACCCCTCTTGAACCACTCTCACCACTTTACACAATTTTTCTATCTTCTAACCCCAAAATTCTCACGCTTCTCTTCATTTTCTCTCTTCATCCCTTCTTTACACTATTATGTCATCCTCAATGGGTCCTAAAAGATTCACAAGATCTAAGAAAGGAAAAAGCATTACCCAAACAACCTCCCCTCAATTAATACCCTCACTTTCTCTACACAAGAGGAAAAGGTATCTCTAAAGAAGAAAAAGATCACTATGAGACTAATAAGAAAATGATGTTTTAATCATGCAAAAGGCCTTATGATTTCATGCTCACTACTCTTCACCTTGATGAGGAAATTAAAAATTTTTTAAGTGATTTAGGATGGATTAATATGATCTATCGTAATGAACTAAGATATGAAGTGGTTGTAAGATAATTCATATGTACAATACAGATTCATAAGGATGTTACCTCTAAACCAGGTATGTATGGTTTGGTGTTTAAAGGTTTTGGCAAAGAGTACTCCCTTTCTTACCCTTAATTCTATTCACTCTTCAAACTCCCTCAACATGACTAAGACCTTTTTTAATTTTTCTTCTATTGATTTCAATTACTCTGAAAGAAATTTACATTGAAAAGAGACATGATCCTAAAAAATCATTAGCCAAAAACATCAAGACCTTGTCTTATTGGATCCCTCATCGCATCATCACCTTTTCCCTAAATGCAAGGGGTGGTGGCAATGAAAAGGTTTCCCAAAAAGACTTCACTCTTTTCTACTGCCTATTTAGAAAAGTACCTATCTATGCTAGAAGGCTTTTTATTGACCAACTAGCACACATGAGCAAGAAAAACAAGTCCCAATTTCTTTTTCCATCTCATATCATTGCTATATATGGAAAGGTAAGGGCCTTAAGCCCTAAAATTGATACCTTTCTTTTTACACTCACCCTTTCTTTTGACCTAAGCAAGAACTTCCTTGACCTCACCTACTTACTCAATGCCAAAGCATTAAACCTAAAACCTGTGAATATATACTTATGTACAAGGGGTCAAGATTCAAAAAGTCTTATATGCATCCAAGAGAAAGAGGCTTGCCATTGAAGAAAGTGAGGGAGTTGAACCTCAACAAGAACCAACTCAAGACATCAAAAATAAGGGCAAAGCTAAGGCCTCATCCTTAAGGTCTTCATCTAAAATTTCACTTTCTTCCATTAACTAAATGCTTGACAAATGATGAGAGTGCTCAAAAAGAGATTCTTTCTTCTCTCTCACCTTCATAGCTACTTGGTTGATCTTCAAGAGAACGTTGGTGTTACCTTATGCCATTTTCTTGATCTTCATGAATGGGAAGACACTAAAGAGGAAGAGGGTGATAATGAAGAAGAAGGAGATGAAGTCCAGGGAGAAGGTGATAGAAAATAAGAAGGAGATACTAAAGAGCTTGAAGTAGATAATATTGACTCCTCTCTTGCATTTTAAATATCTTTATTTTGACATGTTTTCATCTTCTATTTTTGTTTAATTTCTTTAGCTTAAGTGTGTGATCAAACAAATTTATATGTGTGACTTGTGTTATATTCCTTTTTTTTTCTGTTAATGAAAGTTTGAAGTATGTTCTTTCTAATGGATGATCAATACAAGTTTGGTTTGATAAATGATGTTCCCTTTTTAGTCAAAATTTTAATTATGTTGCTCTAATTCTTAGCTAATCTCACTACATCAATGATATTATCATTATCATTATCATTGTCATTGCACTTATCTTTGTACTTTACTTTCCTCTCATTTTAATTTTGACAAATAGGGAGAGATTGCATGTAATTGGTTGAGGGGTTATACATTGAGTGTACTTTGCATATAAATTCCTCACACACTCAAGAATACACTTATACATCCTTTATACTTTACATATTCAATTTACATTGTCAAAATAAAAAAGGAAGATATTATTGGACTAGGCTGGTCAAACCTATATCAAAATTCTCTTTTGATGACAATATATAAGGTACTAATAATCTTTTCTAAGTGTTGTGATTGTAGAAATAAAATTAGAGCATCATTGGAAGTCAAAATGGAAAAGAAAACCAAAATTGGTTAATGAGTTGCGATCATTACCACCTTGTTGTGACCACTATCATTGAAAATTTTTGAATAAAATTTGGCATAGCCATTCACGGTTGCCATTGAGATGAGTGTAGTGATTGAGACACTCAAACCTCCCGAAAAGAACTTTTATTGACTAACCAAAAATTACCACGTGCTTAAAGATCCATTTGTATATATTAATGTTGTGATTGCTATACATGTGTAGAGGCTGCAACACATCTTTCAAAACCAATAATCCAATTAGCATTCTAAGAGTTTAGATCGCTACCCTATCATGGCCATTATATTTATCTCAAGATAACAATCATCAAAGTATAAAAAGGGGTTCCAATAGAGAGTTTGATAAAGATCTAATCACATGCTACCATGTGTACTAGCCGTTAGACACAAATAATGATCTCGACCGCTACATAGCAAATTCTAAAGCAAAACATGAGTCGCAATTGCGAAATGGATGATCTCGACCGTGACATTCAACTAACAAGCATTTAACACTAGATTTTGACACCAACTTTAGAGATAATGGGATAATTTTGTCTCTAATGTCTCTTTGGTTGGTATAACTTATAAATATCCATAAAATGGACATAAATGCAAGAAAGTAGCATTTACTAAGGCTAAGCTCTTACAAATTTGTTTCTTAATCGTCTCTCTCAAAATTACTCTCTTTGTTATTGAGTTGTAAGAAGTTTGGTATGAGTTTTAAATACCCTTTGGGATTAGGTTTGAGAGTAAGCTAATAGAAAACTCTTGCATAGTTTTGAGTGTTAGCCTTAGGAAACACTTATAAGGTTGCGTGTGAGCCTTTGTAAAACACAAGTTGTAATGTTAGCTGTAAGCTTGAAAGTACCATTTTACATTAGTGGAACACCTTATTAGAAGAATTGGGGAGTGGATGTAAGGTTGGTTAATACTTGAACCACTATAAATCCGTGTGTATTTTATTCTTCTTCTACATCTTCTAACCTTAAATAACCTACCATCGTTCTTCTTCGTGAACAAAGGCTAATACTATTTTGCAATAGACTTAAAAATTTCATATTTTACACTTTACTTTATTAATATTCTAGGGTTATAAACTTATGGGTGCAACAGTCTACCCTTAAAATAGAATAAAAATAAATTCAACTCATATTCACTCCCAACAACTTATTACACATGAATCTTAACTACAATTACTTCGTAATCCCTTCTAATTGTTCATGATTAATATGCCATTAAGGAGAAATTTCATAGGAAAATAGATATAAAATGGCATTCGTTTTGCCAAAGCTAGAAAATCTCAAGATTCCTTCCTAGTTAACTTCTTCTCCATTTTCTCCTTCTTTTTTTCCTTCTTCCTTCTCCTATTTCTTTCTTTCTTTCCTTCTTTCTTTCTTTCTTTCTTTATTTGCTCTCACTTTTTTATTGTATCCCTATTTTTCTTCTCTCTTATCAGCCCCTCACAGGAAAGAATTTGAATTTGCTTTCTTGTTCTAATAGGACAAAAGATTAGTGGCTTGTTCCTAGTGGTTGAAAGTTTAAATTTTCTCTTTTAATCCCTTTTCTTCATTCCTTCTTTACTTATATTCCTTTACTAATTTTCATCAAATCCTTATACATTTAATAAGTTCCAAGATACCTTATTTAAGTTATAATAATTTGCATACTACATGTAAGATTTTATAATGCAACTATGCAAGACAATTAAAATACCTCAAATGTGATGATGTAAATGTTATTGTCATGTTTATGCCATGGGATGCATATGCGAAAATATAACACAATTAAAATACATATGAATGAGATTGAGGATATTACAATGACGATTCCACCTAAGATGTGGTAAAACTCATCCACCTTTTTGAAGCAACACCAATTTTGTCACTTGTAGAGAGCTTAAGGTATAAACCACTCCAAACTGAAGTCTCTAAGCAATTATTCTTTATTGATGAAGTTCCAAAGGTGCAGCTCAAACTACTACCTAAGAAATTGAGTTATGCGTTCTTTGGCCCTAACTATACTTATTCTATTATTCACAATTTTGCATTGAATGATGAACAAGGAGATAAATTGCTTAGGCTACTTAGATAACATAAAATAATAATTAGTTATAATATTCATGACTTGAAAGGCATAAAGCCCTCTATATGTATACATTGTATGCTAATACAAGAGAGTTGTAAAACATCAATCGACCACTAAATAAGGCATAACCTTAACATGAAAAAGATTGTTAGAGATGAAGTCACCAAGTTGCTTGATGTTGGGATCATTTACCCTATCTCATATAATAAGTGGATGAGCCTCGTTCAAGTACCACCAAAGAAGAGTGAGATGATAGTGTAAAAAATGAAAATAATGAATTGATACCCACTTAATAGGTTGGTAGATGTGTATTGACTATAGAAAGCTTAATAGTGCCTCCCATAAGGACCATTACCCTTTGCCTTTTATCGACCAAGTTCTAAAAAGGTTAGCCAAGTATTCTTTTTTATGTTATTTGGATGGTTACTTGAGATTTTACCAAATCCCCATTCACATTAAAGATTAAAAAAATACCACATTTACATGTCCTTATGGCACTTTTACATTTAGAAGGATACCCTTTAATTAGTCAGTATAATGTGGCCATCACATTTTAAAGATGCATTACATCCATTTTTTATTTGTTTAGGAAATAATGGAAAGTTTTATGGATGATTTTCATTTATGGCACTATATTTGATCATTACTTGAATAACTTGGCTAAAGTTCTGCTATGATGTGAGGATGATAATCTAGTATTTAATTGAGAGAAATGTCACTTTATGGTTAATGAGGGCATTGTACTTGCTCATTTGGTTTCTATCCATGGCATTAGAGTTGACGGGGCAAAGGTTTAAGTCATTGACCAATTACCACCGCCAACATTTATTCTAGGAGTTTGGAGTTTTCTTAGTCACACAGGTTTTATTAGAGATTTATTAAGGATTTTTGTAAGATAGCTAAGACTTTATGTAATTTACTTGCAAAGATGTTGCCTTTAATTTTGATCAATCTTGTTTTGATGCTTTTCATAAGATTAAGGAAGCATTCATCTCAACATTTATCATGCAATCACTAGATTAGAGCCTGCCTTTTGAGATCATATGTGATGTAAGTGACTTTGCTATTAGTGTATTATTAAGACAACAAAAAGAAAAAAAAAATCCTTATGCCATATATTATGCTAGTAAGATCCTTGCCAAAGCACAAATGAACTACACCACTATAACAAAGTAGTTACTAGTTGTAGTGTTTGCCATCAATAAGTTTTGAGCCTATCAAGTTGGTGCCAAAGTCATTGTTTATACTAACCATACTGCTTTGAAATACATTTTTTCCAATAAGGATGTTAAACCTTTACTTATCTAAGGGATCCTACCATTATAAGAATTTGACATGGGAATTCAAGATAAAAAAAAAGCATTGAAAATTTCATAGTTGAATATCTATCTAGGCTTAGGGGAAATATAGAGAATGAGCAATATGATAGTTTGCCAATTAAAGATTCTTTTTCAAATGATCACTTGATGGCATTTTCTCAATCATAAATTCCATGGTATGTCGACATCATTAACTACTTGGTTTGCATTGCCTTACCTCTTGACTTGGGCTATTAACAAAAGAATAAGCTCTTGCATGATATAAAAAACAACTACTAGGAAGATCCTTTATTGTATTAAAGATGTAAGGATGGTATGATATAGAGATGATTACCCTAAGATGAAGTGCATGATGTTTTGAGACATTACCATGCCAAAAAAGTAAGGGGTCATTTTAGCTCCTTCTGAACAACTACAAAGGTCTTCTAATGTGGTTTTTATTGGCCAACATTATTCCATGATGTTCAAAACTTTATACTTAGTCGTCATAGATTTTATTGGATAGGCAATGTCTCGAAGAGGAATACAATGCTCCAAAATGGGATTTTAAAGGTTGAGCTTTTTGATGTAATGGTGATGGACTCTATGGGTATATTTCCACATTCCTATATGAATATGACATACTTGTTGCAGTTTATTATGTTAGCAAATGTATGGAAGTGGAGGCATATCCCATTAATGATGGTAGTGTGGTGACGAAATTCATGATCAAATATATTTTCACAAAATACAGCACTCCAAAGGCCTTAACAAATTATGGTAGTTTCCACTTTCATAATCACCAATTTAAGAGCCTTTTATAAAAATATGGTGTGACTCAATTTGCAACCCCTTATCACCCCTAGACAAGTGGATGAGTTAAGATTAGTAATAGGGAACATAAGCTAATCCTGAAGAAAATTGTTAATAATTCTAGGAAAGATTAGTCATCCAAGCTTGATGATGCATTTTTGGGCATACCAAAACATAAGCTAATCCTAAAGAAAATTGTGAATCATTTGAGGAAAGATTGGCCATCCAAGCTTAATGATGTATTTTTGGGCATACCAAACATCCTACAAAACTCTATTAGGAATGTCACCATTTAGGCTGGTGTTTGGAAATCATGTCATCTTCTAGTTGAATTAGAGCACAAAACATATTGGGTAATAAGCCTTAAATTTTTATTTAAAGCAAGCTAGAGAAAAAAAAAAAAGCTTCCATAACTTGATGAATCAGAAAAACTATGATTGAATGCATAAGATAATGCTAAGTTGTACAAGGAAAGAGCTAAAAGATGGCATGATAAGCATTTAGTGTGAAAATGTTCAAGGAGGGACAATTGGTGGTGTTGTTTAATTCTTATTTGAAATTATTTTTAGAAAAACTAAAATCAAGATGGTTAGGCCCTTTCAAAAAGGAACACATTAAAGTCAATGCCATCAACTCAAGCGATACATCATTAAAGATTCCATCGACGTGGAAGCATTTATCTCCCTTTTATCACCATAGTAAATTAGGAGAGGAGCGTCAAGCTAACAATCATAAATTAGCATTCTTGGGAGGTAACCCAAGTTTTCCTTTCATTTTGCTTTATTTTAATTTTTATTTCATTTTTTTAGTGTCTTGTTTATTTTAATTTAAATTATACTTTTGCATTTAGTATGTATTTTTACTTTCTTATGTAGTAGTCAAAAGAGGGATGGTGAGTTTGAAGACAACCACATCAATTCCTTATAGGCTCATAGTTCTCTACTTGATGTCAACATTCAACTACCTTACACCATGTGAAAAGGGCAATAATTCCTTCATCTTTTCACCTTTTATTTTGTGTCTCTATATCATTGAGGACATGCCATAATTAAATGTGGAGGGGTGCATTAGTGTTATGATTGACATGTTTCAAATTAGATAAACCTTTTTGTAAAAATTCAATCGCCAACTTAGTTTTCTTTATTAATCATTATGATATTCGAAATGAACATTATTAAGCCAGTGGAAATGGACATTATTAAGCAATTCATAAGACATAATCAAATTAAATGTATTTTGAGTTACATTTCCATTTTATAATGTTTTGATTCATGATTTTAGGCAAGTTAAAATCTAATGTAGTGGCACTTTACATATATGTTGAAACAAAGTAGCTTAGCTAGTTATAGATAGATGTAATCATATAAAATGATAATAATTGCAATAATTTTTCCATTACACTTGCTGATTAATTTTGATGAAGCTACCCTTATGAGATATGATTTGAGATTACTCAATTGAATGATGTCTACTCCACTATTTTGGTTGCTTAATAATTAGGAATCTTCATTATCAGTGTGGGATTTCACATAAAATTATGACTAAAATACATTTGGATTTAAGTTATATGTTGAGTAACTAGGTGCATTTATAACTAATGTTTGCACTTGCATCAAAAGATATATCAATGATTTAGGAAAAAAAAAAAAGAGAGAGATATAAAGTTGATCCTAATGATCTCTTGTACTTAAAGTTAACCCTTTTCATTATTAATAGGCAAAGATGATGGTAATTGGAATTTCACTTTTATGATTATGTTTATTGATATCATAGTTAGAATGTTTATTGTGATATGCATGTAAAGAGGTCGCCTATTACTTTTAACTTTCTTTGAATGATGGATCTTTCATTTCAAAGTAGTAATTTAACTTAAGCTTATTTAACTTGATTAGGTTCTTAGCATGGTATATGGTGGTATTCTTTTGATTAACATTTTAAGCAAGCATAGCCATATTTCCTACTTAAGGTTTGAAAAATTTTATCCAAGTTTGCTTCTTAGCTGCTTAAAGACAAGTAACGTTTAAGTGAGGGAAATTTTGATAAACTCAATTTATTTATAGTATTTCATTAGGTTTTGGGATTACTTTATTATTTTCTATGTTTAATTTGAGTTATTTTAATATTAATTTATGTTATTCCTTAAAATTAAGTGTTATATGATGATTTTTAGGTGTTTGGGTGCATAAGGAGCTAATTTGGAAAAAAGCTACTATAAGGAAGGAAATTGTAAGGACTAAACAAAATTTTAGTTGGTTCAAATTTAGAGCATTCTATCATGAACGTGATGAAAGTTGTAAACTGTGATGCCTATGTACATCATGTTATGTCACAACCGTGATAAAATTTATAAGTCGCAACGCTTGCAATTCAATGAATATTTTTTAAGCGCAAATTTAGTTATTCTAAGACCTTATATAAAAGAAACTTAGGGTTTTGAATAGGGGATCTTTTTGGGAGTCTTTTAGCCATCCTTGGGAGTAAAAATAATAATAAGAACAATATTTAAAAAATATTTTAGAAGGAAGGAGCACCAGGATTCAAATTTCAACAATAGAGGATTGAAGAATCAAGTGGCACAAATCTTCTCCTAACCTTCTTGTTTTCAATTGAAGTTTTATGGATTCCATTCATATATTTTTTCTATTTTTAATTTCTAAGATGATGAGAATGTAAACTCCTTTCATAGGATTAGGTTAGAATGGTATGATTTTATAAACTTACTCCATTTTTATGAATGAATGGGATTTGATTTGATTAATGGTTATGTGCTTAATGCTAATAAATACTTAATCACTATTTGTATGCTTTTAGATTTTAAATAAAGTAAGGAGAGTTAAAGGTTCACATTGGATCATTAACCATTAAACTTAGTTTATTACAGTATGTAGATAAATGAATGGCTAAGGGGATTTAAGGTTAATCACAGAGCTTGATATGTTAATGTGTAAACTTGCCATGAGAATAGGTCTTGTTTCATGATAACAAAATCTTAATCACTTTGAGAAAAGGTTTAAAAATCTTCAGGATAGCTTCCTTTAATATCAACCATTCATGAAAAAAACATAAAGTCCATTTATTAATCTACTTTCATTAAAAGGGATAACTCTGTCCTAAGTCTTTGTTATCATTTTCATAATAATCTATTTGCTATTTATAGTTATTTGCTTTTTAGATTAACGCTTCACCAATATCATAATGTACTCGACAACCCTTCTTTATACTATAATTTGCATGTGCACCTATGTAAGGCCACATCATTGAACACATTTTTACTTTTTTGGAATGTAATAAGGTAATTTGCTATAATATTTCATACTATAAGATCATTATAGTTTTGAGTTTTTTTTAAAAAAAAAACTTTAAAATAGAATTATCATTTTCAATTTTATCTTCTCAATTGTTTTTTATGACCCTCGTAGTGATATTTTCATCATTTAGAGATGCGATGTAGTTATTTCTATAAATTAATAATTTATTAATCAATAAATACCTCACTTAGTTTTTTTGCCAAAAAATGATTTCAAAAGTTAATGAATCAATAAGCTAGTTAACTTTTGAATTAATTAATTTAGTTTTAATATTTCATTAATAAATAAAATTTTAAAATATTATTAGAATAGCTCTAAAAATAAAAATATATTTATAATAATTAAAATATAAAAATTTTAAAAATTTAGTTTGAAACTAATCAAACCAATCAATTATTCATTTTTTAATTTAACCAATCAATTTGATTTATTTCTCAAAACTCTGTTTGATACCAATACATTAAGGAATGAAAGTGAGCAAAGAGGAAGGATAAGTCAACAAAATAATATCTGGATAACAAAAATCATTTGTGACATGTTTGGTTACATTAAGAAATATGAAACGAAATCTCATTTTAAGATAAGCATTTTAGGATTCTAAATATCTTGTTAAATATATTCAGGTAACATAAAATTTTTAAGGTATTTTAATATTTTTAAATCTATTTTTAAATTTATATATAAATTAAATTACCAAATATGAGAATAAAATAAGAATCGTACTATTATTCTATTTCTTAGTGTACGAAATATACTCTTATAATAATAAAATCTTTTTCACTAACACTTATAACAACTGCTTATTAAGGTCTTTAAAGCCAAATAATGATGGTAACCATCATTGTGATAGGCTTCTCCTATATAAAAGATGCTAGGTACAATATATAGGACTATCTAGTATATTCCTAAAAGAATACTCTAAACTTTCATATATTCATATTATGGAGTTATCATTTTAGTATGGTAAGTGTGGAAGTTCATCATTGCAAATACTTGATCACATTTCAAAACTTCATAGCTTTGTTTCAAACTCAAACATAGATCTAATATAATGCAATTTAGGTTTTCTAGGTTTCTCTATTATTGCATAAAAAAAAAAAAAAAGTAAGAATTTCAACCTAAGTAGCTATCAATGAACATAGAAATACCATAATGGGATTTGACCTTAACAACCACTTAGAAATAACTCCACTAGTAACTACTAAGACTTACATTATTATAAAAATAATACCAATTGTTAATTACCTTACAACTTTCACGATTGATTTTGAGTCTAGCATGTTTAATGAATTTTTTTAAAAAAATTGTTTTCTTTTGTAGGGACAACATCGCCTAAGGATTAGGATTTAAGTCAAAGCCTTAAGAATAAGACTCTGAAAGAAGGAAAAGCGATTTTAGTTGATGATTAAACTACTAGCAAAACCTTAAAGATAATAATAATCCAATGCTTCAGAGAAAAAATCAAGCTTTGAATAATAAGAACCTAACAAGTAAGCAACATAAGAAGGATAAACATGGTGATGAATACATTAGTAAAGCCAATATTGATAAGTACATAAAAGAAGTAATGGTTTGGATTAAAAGAATGATTTAAAGGGTAACAATTTTAATGTTATTGACTAAAGTAAATGAGTAGCTAGTATCCTACAACAATTATTGATCTAAAGTGAAAAGCCTTAATAATTAAGGCATATTCGGGAAAAATGATGCAAGGGCACATCTTTCCATATTTCATGACACGATAACTCTATAAACTAATTCTAGTTCTATTATATATAGGTTTTTCCCATGATACTTTAGGGAGTTAGCAAGAGTGGTATTGAAGCTTAAAGCTGGGGTCCATTATAAGGTTCTAACCATTAGCTACCTTACTTCAAGCTAAATTTATCACCTTTATCTAAACTAAGAAAATGTCCATTGATCTTCGCTAAATAGTCAAAAAGGAAAGAGAAATGATGATGGGATACATAAGCAATTTAATGAAATTATAATTTAGATTAATCATCTAAATTTGGAGATCATAATAGATCCTATGAAATGGAACCGCAGATCATGTAAGCTATTTGATTCTTTGCACTTTTCATCCTTTAACAATTATAAAGCTTTGATTTATGAACTCAAATGCATATAAATGAATCATAAAATATACAAAGGTATCAAACTTATGAAATCAAATTAGTAAAACCTAAGCAATAAGATAGGCACTCAAGAGTGCAAAGTAAGCATTACCAACCTTATTTCGATACAAATAAAAAAGGTGGTGAGCCCAAAACCTTTACCATACTAAATGCCTTGATTAAAGAGGTCTTATTATGGATATGGTAAATAGGCAAATAGATAAATTAACTATATAAAATGGACCAAATCTTAGCTAGTAGATAAGATAAAAGATGGTATTATAAGTTTCATGAAGACAATGAATATAAATAATTGAAAGATGAGCTAGAAAAGTGTTAGGTTTAATTTGTTCATAGTATTCTAGTGAGTTTTAAGATTGATTTGATGTATTTCTATGATGAATTTAATCTATTTTGAGTTTATTTATGTTATTTATCATATTTGGATGTTTGATTATGTGTCTAAGAAGTTTTGGAGCAAAATAGGCAACTTTAAGGACCAAGCAAGAATTTTGGTCAAGTTGAAGATCATGATGTTTGTCTCAACCATAATAAGTGTCATAAGCCTTAATACGAAGCCAAGAAGTTGACTATGTGATTGTGACAAATGTCGCAACCCATGACACTAATGATCCATGGCTTATATTTTGGCCGACTTTTAGTTATTGTTTGAAGCACTATAAAAGGGAACCACTTAAGATTTTCCAGGAAAATGAAAAAGGACTATTAAGCAGTAAAAATAAGTAATTTAATAGAAGAAAATAAGTGAACAAAGGCTTCAATTGAAAATGTTCAAGAGATCACTTAAGAAGGGAGGGAAAAAAAGATGAGATATTAGCAATCATTATTCTAGTTTACAAAATTCTATTTCTTTCTTTTTGTTTCTTATTTCCTTATTCAAGATGATGCTTAAACAATTAGATTTGACTTGATTTGTTAGAATGTTAGGCAAGATCTTTTATCTAAGGCCTTAATGTAGCCATGAAGGGATTGAATAATTTATGACTTTAATGATAATGTTGGATCTTTGTTTCTCTTGCAAGTGAATGATTTTTGAACCCAGTGCTTGTAATTAACTGGCCACCAATTGTATGTGTTGGAGTAGGTAGTTAACCCTAAGTCTTAGGCCTCTTTTGATCTTGACAAAGGAGGTTGATCATTTTTAATGTTTCTATTTAGTGTTGTTTTGCAGTTTTTATGTAAGTCTTTAAGTTAGAAGTTGGATAGAAATCTTAATCTTCAAAGAATGTGAAGTAACTTCTAAATCATGATCGCAATCTAAGATTCACGACCGTGATCCATTAGAAGACTCGCTAGAAGATTAGACAGACGAAATCGCAGAGTTACTCTCAGTCGCCTCACCCAAAAGAAAAACTCCCAAAGTGACAGATAAATTTGCGGTGTAAAGCTTGCCTTAGTCACAATCGTGAATTTTAAAGTAACACAAGATGCAATCAAGTCCATAATCACAGCTTGACAAGTGTCCCAGGTAACCGTTCGAAGTCAAAAATCACGATGGGAACTTGTTGGTAGTGACCATGAATCCAAAAAAAGAAGATAAACACTTTTGGTTGAGGAATTCGCGTTCTGAGTCGCGTCCTGTACAAAATAAATTACGATCGCTACTTTTAAGAGCAGGTGAAAGGCAACGGCTATATTTTTCTAGTAAACTAATCAAAAGCTGCCATGTGGACTAGTCATTAGACACAAATGGGGTTTTCCTTATGGAATTTGGAATTCGCAATTGCAAATTATGACTGTCAAGCATTTAATGCGAACATCTGTCTAGCACACTTTGATGATTTTGTACCAGTTTTATTGCAACGTCTCTTTAGTGGGTAGAGGCTATAAATACCTCACCAAACAGATGTAAATGCAAGAAAATTAATAACTTTGTACACATTCACTCTTTTCTATTCTTTAAGTCATTGTTGGGTGTGAGCATAAACACCAAGTGTAATAAGTTATACTGTGAGCCTATCAAAA
>CATIWR010040449.1:0-32663 GCA_949677035.1 Omphalea diandra | reverse complement strand
CATCCAAGAGATCTACCTCAATTACTCCATAATTCTCACTAACCATGCGTGATTAACATGTCATGAGATGTTAATTCCAGTTGAGAAGAAGATAAATTTACTTACCTACTGTCCCAGAATTGAAAAACCCTAGGCAGCTCACTCTTCTCTCTCTTCTTCTTCTTCTTCTTCTTCTTCTTCTTCTTCCTCTTCCTTTCTTTCTTCTTCCTTTGCTCTCTATTTGTTTCTGGTATAACCCACGTTTTCCCCCCCAAAATATGACCCTAATTGTCATATTATAGCAGATAATATAATTGGGTTTCATTTCCTATTGGTTAGAAATTCATTTTCCCCTTTTAGTCCCTCTTCTTCACTCTTTAAACACCTTCATCCATCTTTTAATCCCTAAATGTTCCTTATACTCTTAATTAAGCTCTATAACACCATTATTTATGATGCTATAACATGCACACAACATAAGACAATTGACCATGCAACTATACAAACATTACATATATATATATATATATATATATATATTCAAGTATCCCAATTACAATAGTGTAAGTGTCATTGTCGTGTGTTCTCCAAATTCACATGTCTAATGCTTATTTATCAAATGCATATATTTAAATATTATGTAATTTAAAATGTATATGATTTGAGTTGAAGATGTTATATATAGTGCTCAAATAATCCCAAAAATTTTTAATAAACACACCAACACCTGCACAAAATTTATCATAATTTTTAGGCATCATAAACACATCTCCGTCCACATAAACACACTCACATTCAATAAAAACACACAACCATTGACTAACATCACAATCTAAATACCCAAAACCTCTAATTTCCATAACTACATTCATAATTAAAGAAAATAATAATTACAAACATATCAAATTAAACCCATACATTCAATTAACTAATATCCTACTTTAAGAAATACCTAAACAAATAAAAGTACTTAAACTAATATAAACTTGCAATAATTGAGAACAAAAAATACCAAAATAACAAAATCAATAAAATACCACATTCACTATTATAGGAAATAAAAGAAAAATTAAATTGGAAAAATTTAAAGTTCACTGGTTTACTGGTCAAAGACTCTATTGAAATTAAGAGTGAACATTCGGTCAGTTCGTTTCAAACCAAACCAAATATGAAAAAATTGAATAAACTAAAGTATTTATAAAAATGAACTGAACCAAACTAAAATATATATAACACCAAATCAAACCGAATTGAAAAAATTCAGTTTAATTCAATTTATTTTTTTGGTTCTATCTTTCGTAATACAATCAACCCATAAAATTAATGCAATCAATGCACAATCAACCCATAAAATTATGATAAAAACCTATAAAATTAACACAATAAACCCAAAAATTATAATCAAGAAAAAGAGAAGTCAAAGAGAGGAAGATCAATCTAACAACATAGATTTATTAGTAATATTAGCAAAATACAATCAATAATCAGATTTATATTAATCTCTCTACATAATCAAGAATCAACTATTAGCAATACAATCAATGTTTACTTTCTGTATATCAAACAAAATACATCAATCTAATAATGTATTTCATAGATTTATTAAAAAAAATACACTTTAAAATAAAAAAAGAAGCTAATTTACTTTTCCACAATATCAACTCGTTGCAACTAAGAAAAGGAACCTGATGACAATGAAAAGGAGAGTCTGCTACCTTTTTCCTTATTGAGAATGCATTTATAGCCTTGGACATAAATAAATTTAGAAGAAAAGCAAAAGAAAAGCATAAGAAAAATAAGATGAAGAAGAGACAAGCAAAAGAAAAATAGAAGAACAAGAAGATGATGAAGAAGAAGAAAAATAAAAGCATAAGAAGAAAGAAAGGAAGAAGAAACACAAAATATGAAATTGAACAAAAAATTAGAAGTGGAGTGCGACTAAGTTGTTTTTAGCATGTTTAGGGCTTTAGTTTTATAAAAGTAAAATACATAAATGCCTTTAAGAGTTTTATAAAATTACAAAACAACTTATATCTTGTAATGTGATTCGATTTATTTGGTTTGTTCGGTTACTATTTATTCAAACTAAATCAAAAAATAAAAATTCATAACTAAATTGACCCGAATTAAAAAAATAACCAAACTGAATTGAACCTAATTGGTTGGTTCAGTTTGATTCGATTTTGCTCACCCTTAGCTGAAACCCTATTTATGTGAAATATGCGGCCAATTAATCTTGAAAATTTTGATCTAAGTGCTCCATTATATGGTGACTTTGACTATTATTCACTTTTTTCAAAGGGGAACTGGCAGGCTTTCTTTTTACAACCTTTTTGATGATGGACATTATGGGGTTTCGGTAATTCTTAGAGGAGAGAGAAAATGGGTAGGTTAAGAGAAGTGAGGCAACAATTATGAATAAGGTTTAGGATTTATGTGTGATAGGGTTATGAGGAAAAATATGGGTATTTAAGTTAGTTGGCATCTGACATCAGCGTGGGCCGAAACATGGCCCATACAACTTCTTTTTGCTTCAACTTCATGAAACTAGTGATCCTGCTTTTGGATAACTACATAATACTATTTTTGAGCTCTTGCATGGCCCATTAGACTAACCATACACCATGTCTATAATAGAATTTTAGTGTTTTTCTCCATTTCTAAACCTACAAATTGTTGTACCCTTCAAAATCATAGTTGCTGCTACTTTTTCATCATATTTGCTCAATGATAATGTATAACTAATCAAATTAATCTAATTAATTCAAATTAAACACAAAAACATCAATCTAACTAATAATTTAAATAATAATAACTACTAAAAAACATCAATCTAACTAATAATTTAAATAATAACAACTACTAAAATTCTATGAATTAAACATTATAGTGACTAAAAATTTAAAGAAAAAGGAACATGGAAAACTTTACATAAACAACTAAAATAACTAAAACTAACTAAACCATTAGGTTACTTCCAATAAGTGTTTTTATAGTTATTAGCTCAACTTTTTCCCTAATTTAAGCTCATAAGTGCATTTAAAAGAAGAATTTATCCACTTTGCAATAGATCTTCACAATAATATGGTTTTAAATATTGGTCATTCACTTTAAAAATTTTGGCATTCTCTCCTTACAATTCCAAAGCTCCATAAGGAAAAACTTTTACCACTTAGAAAGATTCGAACCAATGTGATTTTAGCTTTCCTAAAAAGAGTAAGACGATAATTAAATAATAACATAATAACACCTATTATCCCATTTCAAAAGAGCACTTGTGAATGTGTTTATGCTGACATTTTCTCTTTATATATTCAAGCATTCTCATAAGCATCAGTAAGAAATGCATACCTTATATGAAAATGAGGAGGATTTGGTTATAGAACCAAAGATTTTTCAATTGATAAAAAACAAAGAGCCTTACCTTGTCCTAAATTCTCAAACTTATAATTTTTAAATGGAGGGGTTACTTCCAAAATTTTGGTTGCATTTGCAATTTATGATGTAATTTGATGATTGTCATATGATCATGATGCCCTTTCAACCATGTGAAAGCATTATTCAAATCTCAATGTTGCGCTTGAATAAGTGGAATCTTGCTTGTGACTTTATCTTTTTATTAACAAATAAGTGTTCGGAAGGATGAAGGTCTAAACCCAAAAAGTGGCATGCATTTGGATTAATGGGGATCTGTAGTCCTTGCACAAGTTTGAAGCCTTTTATGTAAATGGTGGTCAATAGGGGACTAAGGTGGGATAATACACTGCTATCATCCCTAGAAGAATGGAGTCACCACTCACTTTAGCTTGGATAAGAATCTAGGCAAGGAGAAATTTGAACCTAAACTAAGTTAATTAGAAGGCTTATTTTTTCTTTAGCTCATCAGAAATTGTGTTTCTAATTTAGGTATGACATAGGAAAAAGGTTAGGCACCTTCAAATTGCTCGAATATTGGGACCCAAATTTTAGACATCTTTGGTTCACTTTTGCCATTTTAACCAAGTTATTAATTAGTTTGATTAACACCTCTAATCATGTAACCAACACCATGTAAATCAATTATGTTAAATAAAATCGATTAATCAAAAGAGGATGGGGATCATGCATATCATCATCTATCACCATGCAAAATCCTCTTAAGAGGATAATCGTCATATGATATGTTAGGGAGTATATGCATATCATCATTCGTCATCATACATAATCATCACTGGGGATAAGGTTCATATAACATGTTGAGGAGTACATGCATATCATCATCCACACATGATTAAGCTAAAAAACAGTTATCATTGACTATCTCACATGGTCAATCACAAAAAGACACCTACACCTAAGAAAACATACAAGTTAGTAGTTAATCATAAAAACAAATGTAAGATACAAAAAACAAACAAATAAAGTTCATGTTAACACCTTACGATATCTATAAGCTAAGGTAGCTAAGCATGTTTCTAAGTCCATAACCATAAACATCCCAACATCACATAAAAACATACAATAACATGAAACCATCAAATAATAGAGTATATGAGTCTTGAATATCAAAAGTGAGGAATATGACATGCAACGACATCTTGAAGGATATTGATGGCCTAAGGCAAAATAATCACAAATGGGATTCTAATGTTAATGAACCTCCTTTTAGTTATTCTTAAAGAGCTTGGCATCTATGAGCATCACTAACCACTAAAAAGGTTAAGATACTAATGAACAAGGAGTAAATCATAGGGCCAAAATTCATTTCAAGGTTATGCATAAAATGAGTTAATATAGAGTCTTGAAACATATTATATCACGAAAAAAAAAAAAACTTTAAACTTGGTCATTGTTTCATTATTTAAATGAATGAGGGGTCTTTGGTCATGAAAACCTCTCCCTATTCTATCAATAAAACTCCCAAGAATCATAGAAAATAGTTTTAAAATAAAGAAATTTAAATGAGAAGAAAGTAAAATTTTTAATGTCTCCTCAGTTACAAGGGGGCTATATAAACCTACTTGTGGTCTATACAACCCTTAAGGTTGGTTGTACAGACTACGTGAAATCTATACCTAAGATGGGTTTTTAGAAAAGAAAGAAGGAGAAGAAAGGGAAAGAAGAATAGGGATGGGTGTTCCTTTAGATGCTTCTTATTGTTCCTTTGCCTTCATAGGCTCACTAGTTTGATTTAATCCTTTAAAAATGTTATGGAATGCTTAGGAATACAAGATAAGAGACCTTATTCTATCTTGGAATTTAGTGTTGATAGGTTAAGGTTTGAATTCTCTAAGTATATATATGTTTATAGAGAGATTTTAGTAGAGTTTCCCTAGGGTTATCCAAGCCTCTCCCTCTTTTTCAGATAGTGTATGATTTATAGAGGAAGAAAAGCGCATTAAAGCTTGGAATGGTTCTGGTTTTATGATGTTTGCATCCAATCATAGAGTAGACCCTGAAAGTTTTGGACTTATGGTTTTTTAAAGGTTGTATAGTCAAAGGGTTGGTTGTACGACTTTAGTTTTTAAGGAGGTTTAGTTCTAGAATCTTCAATGGGTTAGGGTTTAAGGCATGGCTATACAACCAAGTGTAGGGTTGTACAACCCACTAAACTTAGGCTGGTAGCTTTGGACTTTTATCTTTTATTAGATTGGCCTTGGTTTTGGGGCTTATCCCAAGGTTTCCTAAAGCCTTACTTTTCTTCCTTTTGTAATTCCCTTGCATTATGAGGAATAATTCTATTTATTTTCATCATCTGGTTTGCATCTTAGTGCCTAAAATTTGGTTTTTATAGTTTACCCCTTACTTTGTGGGGCTAGAAAAAGAACATTTAAGAAATGACCATTTGAATAAGACTCAATAAAGTAATACAATAAATATAAATACTAGGAAGGATGCCAAATGATACAATGCTTTAGCAACTCTTTGAGTAGGTATTAAAGCTTGTCTTGGTAATTTTCTAACAGGTACTAGTGTGGTTAGTATGCCTCTAATAGCATTTAACTAGGTACTAATTAGGTTATGACAGCTCTTCTAATAGGTATCAGTTTGTCCTATGCATTCCCAACAACTCTCAAGTAGGTATTCATTGTCTCATCAACTCTTATAGTAGGTACCAGTGTGTCTTGTGCATTCCTAACATCTCTCATGTAGGTATTGGTTATCTCAATAGCTCTCTAGTAGGTATTAATTGGGTTATCATAGCTCTTATAGCAGGTGTCAGTGTGTTTCTATATCTCTAGTAGCTCTTTAGTAAGTAGTAGATCAGTTTTGGTATTTCTAACAACTCTCAAGCAGGTAATAGATGGACTATGCATTTGTAGTTATTTTGTATAGCTACTAATATTCTTGAATCTTTTGGAAATGTCTTAGCTCTTCGGGTTGGTAGAGTTAGCTTAAGGATTCCCATTAGGGATGGTCTTGAGTCATACATGCCTTCATGTCGTACTAAGGTGTTCTCCTATGTCACAGTGGTTTTGCTAGCCTTTCAAAAAGGAATTCATGTCATTATAACCCTTCTAGCTATCTTAGAGGTGTGTTCTTTCTAAGAGAAATGAGCTAGGCCCAAATCCTTTGAATAGTGCCTTTAGGAAGCATATATGGTTCTAAATATGTGAATTTTCCTCTAGAAATCCTTTTGGTTCCTTTGAGGGATCAATTTTGTCATTGAAGAGCATTTTGGTAATTTGGTTGGCAACTCAAAAGGTTGAATTGGCTTCTTCAGACTTTGGAGGTGTTAAAGGCATTTATGGTAATTCCCTTGAGAAGGTTCATCTTTCCCATTGGCTCTATTAGTTTTAAAGGGTTGTATAAACAATTAGTTGTTTGTATGGCTAACTTAATTAAGTAATTTTTCATAAAATGGGGAGTGGTATATATAGACCACACTTGCCTATATAGCCTACGTTCCTTATATAAGGTTCGCGAGCAACCCTAAGGCTTATTCACTCCATTTGTCTTTTTCTCTTTTCTTAATCTTATTAAAAGCTCTTTAGACTTAGCTTTCTTAGGTTCCCATTGCTCTTAGATTTTTGTAATGACCAATTTTGATGATAGTGAAATGCTTGAGCTTTCAAGGATTTGTTTGATGAGGATGCCATTATTTATGATGCCTTGACACAGCTACATGCCGCTTAGGTTTTCTTTACGGTAAAGCCCTTTAAGACGGAGACCCTGAAGATCATTTCGATTAATTTCAAGTCATTGTAGGGTATGCCGACTGTTTATAACCTCTATCCTCATTTGGTAGATGCCGCATAGGATGTGATAGGTCCTCTTTACCTAGCCTTTGTTATTTTTAATTATATTTAATTTATTTTTTCTTTTAGCATTGTAGACTATAGACATTGCCTTAAAATTTATTTTCTACGCGTAAACATTAAGTTAACTTCAAAAATATTCAAAGCTAGTAGCCTCAAGACACTTACCCTTTACTTCTGAAGAATTTTATTTTGTCATTTGTCAGTTAATCTTGATTTGTGTGCCCTATATTTTCCTTAGGAATCTACACAAAAAATTTATTAAAATTAGTTTTGTAGATCAACTTGTGAGGAATTAAAATACATGCCTGAGGTTAAACAAATAAATTATTATTTATTTATTTTGTATGAATTTTCTTGCCAATTTTGGATTGAGTTGCACTGATGCAATTGCGGAACCAGACATAAGACTTTTGCAAAATTTTCTAAAAAATTAGTTTCCATAATTTTTTCTTTGCAAAATTTGTAAATAATCCCATTGTGATTAGGGTTAATTGCACTATGCCTTTTGAATTTCCTTTAGACTATTTGATCACTAGCACATCATGAAACACAAAATGTTATTTTAATGTTTAGAAAATTACCACTTACTTACCTTGGATTGTTGATTCAATTCTTGGTTGATTCACATGATTTTGACTTATGCATTTTGGAATGTTTTTATTGCTTTAGTTTCCTCGTCACTTGCCTTTTCTTCTTCTTTATTTATAGAGTGATGTCTGTTTCAATAAAGGAGGCGTTGCAGTTGGCCTAGCTAGGGATTAGTTTAGCGAGCTACACCCTCAGATCCATGCTCACTTACAAGAGACTGGCTTTATATCATTTCTTCACATATGGCTAAAGAAGGCTCATGGGTTGACTTTATGATGGTGCAATTATTGGTCGAGCAACGGATGGATACCACTCAAACCTTCCATTTGCCATCGATTGGGGAGGTCATGATCATGTTGAGATTTGATTTGTAAGGATCCCTCTCTCCACTACTTCTAGCATGTAGGAGCTCATGCTATAAAGGGACAATGTTTATCAACTCCTTGGGTGCATCCCTAAGATGAAGGGGAGCCTTTCCTTTCAACTATTTAGCCTAAAGACTAGTGCTCCCATCACATCTAATGATAGTCTGTAGGAGGTGGTGGACTACAGGCTGTTTGCGAACCCGTTGGATATGGTAGAGATCTGCCTTTTGTTAGTTGTTACCTTTGATTCATGAGGTACGGGTACAACTCTTTAGTAGGAGTCTTTAGTGGAGATCAAACATACACGATTGAACACCCTTACCCTAGATCATGTACCATTTTCTTATAAAAATATGTTAATCTTAGCATATTAGTTGATGATTCTGGTCTTATACTTATAGCGATGTTTTATGATTACTTATTCTATTCACAGTTGCATCTATAATGGAGGGGCTATAAGCTTTAAGTTTTGGACCTTTGGATGCAGACCTTGGTGATCAAAATCCCTGGACACATCCCTAAAATGCAAAGGGGAATCATCAACAACAAGAATAAAGGCCTTCAAAAACCTTAGAGAAGCCTAAAACTAAGCATAAGACCAAAAACCCAATACCAAGCCTAACATTAATAGCTCAAGTTGCCAGCCTAGCCCACTAAGGTTGTACAGCCCACTCATAGTGTAGTATAACCCATACACGGGGTTGTACAACCCATTTATTGGGTTATATGGTCTATTATTAAACCTTAACCTTAGGAATCTTTTGAAACTAGTCCCTCATTAAACTTTAGGGTTGTACAACCCTGACAGATGGATGTATAATCTATTCTTAACTATATAGCCCAAGTGCAAACCTTAGTTTTAGGAGATTCATCTCCTTCTTTATGATTCGATGCATCCATGGTGTGATCAAAACCATTTTAGGCCTTAGTGCACTCACCCAACACCTATAAATACCATTCCTATTTAAAGAGGGGAGAGGCTTGGATAAACCTAACAAAACTCTACGAAAATTCACTCTCAAAGCACACTTAACACAAAAACCTTAAACCTTAACTCATCCCAACCAATTTCAAAGTAGAACTAGGCTTTTTCTCTTAATCATTATCCATTCCCTAAGCATTTTAAAGGATATTAAACTCATGGTGTGCCTTTGAGGGTAATAAATCATCAAAAAAGGCATCCAGGACTTTATAATACCCCTCATCTTCTCTTATTTTCAAAACCCCTAAAAAAGGTGTTGTATAACCTTGATTATATATTGTATAACCTCGATTATAGGCTACACAACCCCTTATATGGGTTGTACAACATAGTTTGTCTGGTAGATAGTTTTTACAAATTTCATTTTCTTCTCTCTTTAAAATTTTCTTATTTCAAAGCTTTTTTTTTTGGTGTTCCAATGTTCTTGTAATATAATGGGATGAGGAATAACATCTTAGGATTCCCATTCATCTCAAAATGAGACCTTAGTGTGTTTTTAAAGTGGCTTTACAATGCCTTTTTATATAATGCTCCATGTTATTTTGCTTTTGGTTAAGTGATTGTTTTGATCATATTTTGATCATTTAGGACAATGACCAAGTGAGGAACTTAAAGTTATAATGACTTCAAGAGCTCCTTTTTGGATTGTGTTTGTGTTTGGAATACATAGCTAGTGCCTTAACCTTACATTTCTTCCTTTTCTTTGAACTATATACTAACCCCACCATGGTTAGCCATGCAAATAGATACCTAGCTTTTTGTGAGCTAGATAAGGGGAGAATTCATCAATTTTAGGATCCTTTCATAATGATCTAGTTTGAGGACATTAAAGATCCTTCATTATGCTTTGCATTGCATGTTTATGGTTTTCTTGCTCTTCATGATGCATATACTTGTATTTAAATGTTTAATGCTGGATATAGGGATGTGGTATTATGGACTTAGATGTGCGCTTATGTACCTTAACTTCAGAGATGTGGTAAAATGATTATTATTGACCTTTTTTTCTTTCCTTTAGTTTCTTTACTCATTTTCCTCTTTTTAGTGACTAACTTTTCTTTTTCTTTAGGTGTAGGTGTTCTTACTTGAGTTAGACCATGAATTAGCTTTGATTATCATCTTGCATGATTAGGGATGATTATGCTTGAAAGAGTATATGATAATGTATTAAAGCCCCCTATGCTATGTCATATGATCCTACTCCCCCTTTGGAATGTTATGAATGGATGATGAAGTGCATGAAACCCCTTTACTATGATTTTTAACCTGCTTTCTCTTAAATCTCATGACTTGATTTTTTTAAGTGGATTAGGATTAGATGTATGCCTAGGGCTTTTAGTTGGACTAATAAATAACTTGATTAAAAAATTAAAAGTGAACCAAAGATGGTTGAAGGCTGTATCCCATTATTCAAACGGTTTAAGGGTGTTTAACCTCTTTCCTAAGCCATTCCCAAATTTTAAACCCAATCTTTGATAGGGTGAAAATGAAATAAATCTTCTAATTGGCTTAGTCTATGTTCAAATTTTGCCTTTGCTAGAATTTAGTCTCGAACAAAGTCGGATGGTGACTCTACACTCCTAAGGATAATACCAATGTACAAATCCCACCTTGGTCCCCTAACGACCACCATTTGGATACCTAGGCTTTGAAATTCTTGTAAGGCCTCAGGGATCCCCTGTTGATCCAACACATAACATAGTTTGGGGTAATCACTAGTGTGAAAACCGTTATCCTCTTAATTCCCAATTAATTGATAAAATAATGGAGTCACAAGTAAGATTACACTAGTTAGAGTCAAACCACCAAAGTGCAAGTGGGAACTCTACTGGGGGCCCAAAATTGACTTTGCATCCAATCTATAATTCACTTTTAATATTTTAAAGTTGTTATTAAATGAGTCCAATGCATTCATGTAGTCTTCACACTTCCCTACAAGCACTAGGTTGCCTTTAGACAAATCGATGGTTCTCCAAACATGAGACTTAAGCTTCATTCAGGCTTAGGAGATTGTGAAGAGGATTCATCACTCATGAGCCTAGTCCCTTTGGGTATATCGAATGGGAGATCAAGACAACCGCTCCTCAAGCTTATGAGAGCCAAGAACTATAACAACCCTTTCAACCATTTAGGCGCATATAGGAGCTAATAACACCTTGGAATAGGTCACCCCTTTTATTTGCATTTCTTCTTCAGAGGAGAGGGAAAATTCTCAAAGAACATGGTTAGGTATCTCTAATGTAAGCGTAAATGTTACCCACATCTCTTGATGTAATGATCCCCATATGTAAATACTTATGTTTTCCCCCTTTCCCATTATGAAAGTAATTTTTGTGTACATCCCTCTCTCCTTAAAGGTATTTTGTTCCTTACTTGTACATATTTCTTTGAATAATGTTACCAGTTCTTCTCTTTCATGCCTTTGTGCATATGTTCTTTCAAGACTAAAACTCTTCTCATTTTGAGGCGACCCTACACATTTTTTTTACCTCATTATGGTATAAAAATGAGACCTCACTTAAGAAAGAGTCGTTAGAGCTCATGTGTGGGAGAAATAAAGTTAGAAGGATCTTGTACAAAATGATTTATGATAACAGTCATCGATTACCTGTTCATGCTTCATATTGATAACCTTTGTCTTATAGCCATCATAGCTCTATCCAAACCCTCATGGAATAGAAGGGGACAAAAACTTGTTAGAAAGAGTAAGACTTCGAGTCTCAGCTAGAAAATTGACAAGATCATGGAACCAGCCATACCAATAGAGATCTTCGAAAAGATGATGGCTAACTTCAACCATAAGATGAAAGAGAGGATTTTTGAAGAAGTAAACAAACATGTCAATGAAATTCTGAAAAGATGGTATACCTCTACTAATAGAATTGACAAAGGGAAAGCACCGATGGAAGTACCTGAACTTGCGGTGATTGATGATGATCAAGAACAAGATAAAGATTTAATCTTTAAATCCCAAGTAGACCTTTAGAAAACTTGTTTCTAGCAATCTAAGTTATAAAGATTTAAAGTTTGGTAACTCAAATCCCTAAATTGACTAAGCAATTCAAAGATTATAATTAACCAATTTGTGAAATCACTAAGTCTTCACTTAACAATCTCACCAAGTCCTTTCAAGAACTCAAAAAGAGAATAAATCTCACCAAAACTTTTTAATTATCAGAAAAATTGAATACAATCTCATTTTTAGGGCCTTTTATAAACTTACAACGCTAATACAAATCTTAATAGAAGATGGCAAAGAAACTTCCTAAGATATCCTAAACACAATAAGACTTATATTCCTTCCTAAATACTAGTTTCTTCCTAAAACTAATTAATTAATATTTTTGAAAAAAAATAAGGACAATATTAAAACCCTATGATTGGCTAAAAAATAATTTGAGTTTAGAAAATTTTGTGATAAAATCATTCGAAGCAGTTCGGCCATACAAATGATCATGTCACCATATTCTGCCAAAGGATCATGAAGTTACACAGCCACATACATAGTTGTGCTACAAGTTTTTGCAAAAATTTTATGCTTGCTCTTAACAATGCATGGCCATGCATATAGCTATGCCACATCTTTTTGCTAGAAATGGTGCTAGCCTTTTGATAAAGCATGGCCATGAGCATGACCATGCTTTAACTTTCTGTCTCAATTTCCTCTTTCAATGAATTGGCCTCTATTTGAACCAAGATAAGCACTCTTCATGAAGAATCCATGCTCACATCCTTTTGCATTTAGTCTTCATGCAATTTGTTATCTTTTGAGCCATTTTTTTTTGTAATTTCCCTTTACATGGAAGCTCTAAGTGCATCTTTAAACTTCTCAAGCTTTCCTCTTGTGATTAGACCTTGAAGTTGAATTGGATCCTTTACATCATTGCCTAGATCATTTGCATCATTTCCTCCTTCCTCAAAAGGATTCGCCTTCGAATCACAACCTTCATCAAAGTCAAAAGGAGATAAATCAATAACATTAAAAGCAACACTAACATTATAATCACTTAACAAGTCTACTTTATAAGCATTATCATTAACCCTTTCTAAAACTTGAAAAGGCCCATCTCTTTTAAGATTAAGCTTACCTTTCCTAACTTTAGGAAATCTTTCTTTTCTAAAGTGTACCTAAACCCAATCATCCGATTCAAATATAACTTTAACTTTACCCCTATTTGCATGTTTAACAACTTGTTCATTCCTCTTTTCTATGCTTAAATGCACCTTTTTTATGCAATTGCTTAATAGATTCAACCTTCTTTTTTCTTCCATATTAGCACACAAATTAGAATGAATAAGGGTTAAATCTGATGGACTTAATGGTCTAAAGCCATAAATAATCTCAAAAGGACAATAGTGTGTGGAAGAATGTACACTTCTATTAGATGCAATCTCTATGTGTGGTGAACACTACTCACATGATTTTAAGTTCTTTTTAATCAAAACTCTTCAAAGTTGGCCTAAAGTCCTATTGACAACTTCAATTAACCATCAGGTTTTGGGTGACAAATAGTAGAAAATAACAATTTAGTTTCCAATTTTCCCTTTAAAGTTTTCCCAAAAAAAAATAAAAAATGTAGTATCCTTATCACTAATAGTAGATCTAGCCATACCATGTAATCTTATAATTTCTTTGAAAAATGAATTTATAATATTAATGGCATCATTAATTTTATGACATGCAATAAAGTGTGCCATTTTAAAAAAATCTATCAACAACCACAAAGATAAAAATCATTACCTCATTTAGACCTTGGTAAACCCAAAATAAAATCCATAGATATATCAACCCAAGGTAAACTAGGAACAGGTAAAGGCATATAAAGACCATGTGGTTTAGAAAGATTTATAAAGATTTAACTTGTTTTCATGCAACACATCTTTCACAAATTCTTTGAACATCAAGCTTTATATTTAGCCAATAGAAGTGCTTGTTGTGAATGCTAAGGGAAGAGTGTTTAGAGAACATGTAACACCAAGGCATTGGACTCACTTCTCTACTTTGAATGATGTGTTTTAAATGATGACAAATCTATGGTTTGAAGGATAACAAAACCAATAAAAGTTTTGATATTTATACTTTAGTGTTTGTTTGATGTTTTGAATAGACCCGTCAAATGTTAAAAGGGGAGATTGTTCTGAATGCTAAGGAGAGAATGCTTAGAGAATATGTGAACCCAAGACCCAACAAACGTTAAAGGGCTAGAACAAGTTCAATGAGAATTATGCAAATTCAACAAGCATTGCACCATTCAATGGGCATTGAAGGATAAGCAATGGATGTTGATTAGATGTAGCTCTTTTGCAAAGTCTTCAAGACCTCAAAATGAGTGTTGTCCTTTTGCAATGGGCATTGAAAAAGTGCTCTAGGTTAAGCTTTACTGGAACTTACCATAGGTGTTAAAGTTTCACAACATGTATTGTCTGAGCTAGCAACAATCATTATATATTCACAATAGGTATGGGAAAAATGTCCAAGCCTGAGGTAATGTTTTTGAAACCCGAAACGGGCATTGGCCCTTCCCAATAGGTATTAAAGTAGTTTCCAACAAGCATTGTGAATTACTCAATATGTGTTGAAAACAATTGTGCAAAGTTTGAAAAATAGAGCACGAAGCTCAAGCTTTCCTAAAAATGAACAACAGACATTGTAGTCAAAGCCCATGGGTGTTGAAAGGCATTCAACTGGCATTAGAAGTAACTATTACAAGTTCAACGGGTGTTGTTGAAGAATAATAGGTGTTGTCATCTCTAATGGCTAGTTTTGTAGAAAAGTTGTCAAACATAACATCAACTGTTCTAACGACTAGTTTTGTAAAAAAGCTGTCAGACATAACATAAATTGTTCTAACGACTAGTTTTGTAGAAAAGCTGTCAGACATAACATCAATTGTTCTAACGGCTAGTTTTGGAGCTTGGCTATATAAGGATCATTTTTGGAGTTTAGAAAGGTAAGAGAAAATACTAGAAAATCATTGTGAACATCTTTGTAACTCCTTGTAATTATTTGTGCAAACTTTTTAAGGTGTTGCCTTTATTTTGGTTAGAGTAAGGTTTATTTTTGTTGCTCTTTTTTAGAGCAGGTTTTTTCTAAGCTCTAATTGTGTATTAACTACCTATTTGAGAGGCATAGATACTGCTTGGATTTTTCCTTACTAGTGGTTATAAAGGTTGGTATTGTTCCTAGAAAAATACTAAAGGGAAGATTCTTCCTGAGCTTGTAAAAGGAAAGGTCATTCTTGATCCTGGAAAAGGGAAGGTTCTTCCTTAGCCTATAAAAGAAAAGGTTTTGTTCTTAAGCTTGAAAAAGAATAGATAGGCCTAAGTGAAAGCTTGGGAGTGGAGTAAGCAAATTGCCAAACCACTATAAAAACTCTGTGTTCAATTTCTATTTGTTGCTTATGCAATATTTATTTGTGTTTTTGTTTTATTCATAACCCAATTCATCCTCCTATTGGGTTACATCATCACCGCTCAGTCCAATATTTGGTATCTTGACCTCTTTTGAAGCTTAAGTGTAAGAGAGACATAATTATGATAGCCTAAAATAAGCATGGACTAGAAGGACAATCAATAATGAGATATCCCTTCTTTAATGGAATAGACTACTAGTATTAGAATACCAAAATGTATTCCTTTCTCGGGTTTGAAACCATTGAGTTATGGAGAATTATAGAGAAAGGTCCATACACTCTAATGAAAACACTTATTGATGGGACTCAAATAGAAAAGGACATTGATGAGATGTCTGAGAAAGAAAAAAAAGGCAAGTTGCTAACAACGACAAGGCTATCCACGTGTTCTTTTGTGCCTTAAGCAAAAGTGAGTATAATAAGGTGAGCATGAAGTCAACTACTAAGGAAATTTGGGAGACCTTGGAGATCACACATGATGTAACAAATCAAGTCAAAGAAAACAAGATGGAGACCCTCATTTGTTAATATTAAACCTTCCTTATGAAGCCTGATGAAACAATCTCAAGAATGTATGATCAGTTCATTGAGATTGTTGGAGAAATGAAGGCTCTTGGAAAATCATTCACCAATGGGCCAGAACAAGTTCAATGGGCATTGTGCAAATTCAACAAGGCATTGAACATCTCTCAACAGGTGTTGGACCATTCAATGGGCATTGAAGGATGAGCAATGGATGTTCATTGCATAATGGTCTTTTGCCAAAGTCTTATGGACCTCGCAATAGGTGTTGTCCTTTTGCAATAAGTGTTGGAAAAGTGCTCCAGCTTGAGGTATGCTATACCTCGCCATAAGCATTGAAGTTTCACAATAGGCATTGATCTGAGCTAGCAACAATCATTGCATATTTGCAACAAGCATAGGAAAAATGGCCAAGCCTAAGCTAAAGCTTCTGGAACCCGAACAAGCATTGAAGGAGTTTCTAATGAGCATTGAAATTGCTCAACGGACATGAAAAACAACTATGTAAAGTTTAAAAAATAGAGTATAAAGTTTAATCTTTCTAGAAATGAACAATGGGCACTATTCTCTCTCTAACAAGCATTATAGTCATAGCCAATGAGTGTTGAAAGACATGCAATAGGAGTTGGAAGTAATCATTACAAGTTTAATGGGTGTTGTTGAAGAACAATGGAGATTGTCATCTTTGACAGCTAGTTTTGCAAAAAGCTATCAGACACAACATCAATTGTTCTAATGACTAGTTTTCAAGCTTGGCTATATAAGGAGCATTTTTGGAATTTAAAAAGGCAAAAGAAAATGCTAGAAATCTTTATGAACATCTTTGTAACTCCTTGCAATTATTTATGCAAATCTTTTTGTGTGTTGTTTGTATTTTGGGTGCAGTAGGGTTTATTTTTGTCACTCTTTCTTGAGCACTAATTGCTTATTAGCTGCCTATTTGAGAGGTATAGATACTGTTTGGATCTTTCCTTGCTAGTGATTGTAAAGGTTGGTATTGTTGCTAGAAGCATACTTAGGGGAAGGTTCTTCCTGAGACTGTAAAAGGAAAGGTTATTCTTGAACTTGAAAAAGGAAAGGTTCTTCCTTAGCCTGGAAAAGGGAAGGTTTTGTTCTAGAGCCTAAAAAAGAATAGATAGGCATAAGTGAAAGCTTGGGGAGTGAAGTAGGCAAGTTACCGAACCACTATAAAAACTCTGTGTTCGATTGTTCTTTGTTGCTTTCGCAATATTTATTTGTGTTTTTATTTTTTTCATAACCCAATTCACCACACTCTTAGGTTACCTCATTGCCACTCAATCCAATAGTGTTCATGCAAAATATCTAAAGTCTTTTAGACTCTAAAGTGTCTTATAAGTCCACCACTATGGGCTTCCCTAACCAGTAGCTCACGCAAAGAACTTAGGCACACAAATCTTATTATCTTTAAACATATATCCATAATGCCTAAAAAAAATCTCAAAAGCTCCCTTTTCGCATTTTATAAAATAGAAACCAAAATCAAGATATTCATGATATAACTCTTTGATATACTCAAAACCAAGCAATTTAAAATCAAGAATAGAGATAAAAGTATACCTTATTGACAATGCATCAACTATTATGTTTTCCATACCTTGTTTACACTTGTAACATGTAACAACCGTGTTCATATTTGCTCTGATACTAATAAATGTAATGACCGTATTCATATTTACTCTGATACCAATAACTGTAATAATCGTGTTCATTTATAAAACTCATACTATTCATGTCCATAATCTACAATGCTACAATCGATACCTATCAGAGCACTCAACATCCGGGATTTGCCCATCGGCCCTGCGATGTCATACATACCTGGATTTGCACGTCTGTCCCGCATATGCTTGAGCCCTCTCTGATACCAAAACTGTAACATCTAAATTCATTTATCAAACCAATAACTGTGACATCCATTGTTCTCATTTGTAAATCAACTTTGATACCACAAATTGTAACGTCACAACGTGGCTACAGTTGGTACCTATCAGAGCACTCAACATCCAGGATTTGCCTGTTGGCCCCGTGATGTCATACACACCGGGATTTGCACGTCTGCCCCGCGTGTGCTTGAATCCTCTGATACCACCAACTATAACTATCATCTTCAGTTGCAAATCATAGCATTTCATGTTCAGAAATGCATACACATTAAGGTTTATTCACATACATATATAATCCCATATGTATTTAATGTACACATGTGTTAACTAATGTTAGGACCAGTGACCATAACTAGTTCCTGTCAAATGTATGCACATGACGCAATGAGAGCAAGTTGGAATTTAGTCGATGACCTATGTTCCATGTGTATTTATGCAAGACTTTATGCACTAAAATGTCCAAACTCTATGCTTCAGTATCTGAAAAATAATTGTGATTTAGTGAGTCACGGCTCAGTGAATAAAAACAATAATCAAATTCTCATGGCATAATCTATCATCAAATATCATTAAGATACATTGCAAGTATAATAATTGACTATGCAAATGCAAATGCAATAGCTTTGTTTTTGTCGTGACCGAGTAAGACAAACATTGCTTCTGGGATATTCAAGTGATTTATGTAACATATGATTTGGGACCTATTGGTTCATCTTCCTATAATTTGCAAGTGTTTGACAAGTTGGTCACAACGCCCCTTTTAGTTCCATATGCAAGTGCTTATTCACAAATGATATGCCAAGTAATCGTTAAGCGCATTTAATTCTCACTTGGCCTGTATTCCCGTGTAACATGTAACAATTCAATATTATATACATGTAATAGAACATAATCATATTATTTCTATGTAACATGTAACAATTCAATCATATATACATGTAATAGAGTATAATCATATCATACAATTATAACATACACCCATTGAATCCAATTATTGTTTCTACTCACCTTTTGATGTGACCAACCTTTACGGTTTCTTTAAAGTATTGAGATCCTAACATGTAATACATACATGGTTATAAGTATATCAAAATGATTATGAATGCTTGGTATGCAGTTAAGGCATGATTCATGCAAGTGTACCTAGTGTTTATACATATTTTCCTTATAGGGCAGCCTGAGTTGGCTACATGGTCACAACAATAACTGTCGATATACTTATCCAAATGGCTTGATTCTTTTTTTCAAACAAACTAGACATATAGTGGGACAACATAGTCAAATGTCAGGCTAATATCAGATACACATAAAATGTGGTGAATTTTTAAATGTTGCCCTATTATAGTGTCCTCTCAGTCTGAGTAGGTCTTACTCTCTTAGGTGTATCTCAAATTGTACTAGTCCAATTACAATAATATTCTACCATCAATTACAAAATATATAAATGAACATTTTTCATGTTTTACTCATTATCCAGTTCAGTCTATAAAGTCACCAAAACAAATGACCAATCTCGGGGCAAGTAGGTTCATAACATGTTGACAACCAGTCATGATAAAAGGATAATATCTCAGCAACCATGCTGGATTTGGCAACAATATTTCATAGGTATGTAGATTAGACATAAATATGCAACTTTCAAGTTGGACCATCATCAAATTCTGAGTCTACAGTCATCAAATTCTTGGAAAATCGAATTAAAAGAAAGGTGGTGTGTCATTCGGGTACAGAGTCAGTCCCAATCAATGAGCCATATCTCTTTCCACACAGCAAATTAATCAAAACTACTTTAGAGGGAATATAACCCTACAAGTTTCATGTTTTACACTCTATCAAAATTAGAATATAAAGTCATCATAATATAACAAAATAGAAGACTGAGATCATCTTGGTTTGGATTTGACCTAGTCCTGATGAAGGGGTCATATCTCTTCACACACATAGAATCAAGTAAAACTGTTTCATATTAAGTTATATGAGACATAAGGCTATAAATTTCATGTTTTGAACTTTCCCTAATTCCTCTTCTAGGGTTACGAAATCATGGGTGTAAAATTTTGCTCTAACAGTAAAATCCAACATAATCAGCTCTTATTCTCTTGGATTACAACTTCCATCCAAGAGATCTACCTCAATTACTCCATAATTTTCACTAACCATGCATGATTAACATGTCATGAGAGGTTAATTCCAGTTAAGAAGAAGATAAACTTACTTACCTACTGTCCCATAATTAGAAAACCTTATGCAGCTCACTCTTCTCCCTCTCTTCTTCTTCTTCTTTCTCCTTGTTTTTGGTATAACCCATAGTTTACCACTCAATTCTAACCTAATTAGCATATATAAACTTATTATAATAATATAAAATCATGGTGTTTCAATTTCATTGGTTGAAAGGTCACTTTTTCTCTTTTAGTCCCTCTTCTTCACTCCTTAAGCACTTCCATCCATCTCGTAATTCCTAGATGCTCCTTATAATTTTAGATGAGCTCTCAAACAACATTATTTATGATGCCATAATAAGCATACAACATGAAATAATTTATCATATAAGTATGCAAACACTGCATATATGTTCAAGTATCCCAAATGCAACGGTGCCATTTTCATTGTCGTGTTTTTACAATTCACATGTCTAAATGATTATTTATCCTGTGCATATGTTCATGTGAGATTTCGTATCATTTGATACATTGCATATGCTCATATGTGATTTCATATCATTTATGCAATGAATATGTTCATGTGATAATGCCAATGAATTGGGATAGAGATGTTACATAACATAGGGAAAAGACTCAACTAACTCATTCCATTTAGCATGTCTTTTATTTAGCTTTGTTGCCCTTTACGGTATTCCAAAGTCTCATGGTCAGTATGAATCACAAAATGTTTGGGCTCAAGATAGTGTTGCCATGTTTATAAAGCCCTAACCAATGCATGCATCTCTTTCTTATATGTTGGATATTTTAAAATAGGCCCATTAAGAATACAATTGGTCTTCCTTCTTACATTAAAACCGCACCTATACCAACACCTAATGCATCATATTTAATTTCAAAGTATTAGCAAAGTTAGGTAAGGATAATAAAGGAGCACTAGTTAATTTTGACTTCAACAAATCACAAGCATATTGTTACACCTTCCCCCATTTAAAACCAATATTCTTTTTAATAATTTTAGTTAAGAGGGGCTATAATAGTGCTAAAATCCTTTACAAACCTCCTATAAAAACTTGTCAAGCCATGAAAAGACCTCACCTCACTTATGTTAGTAGGATTAGGCCATGCCTTAATGGCACTTACCTTTTCTTCATCTACCTCAATGCCATCTTTACTAACAATGAAACTAAGAAAAACAAACTTAAAAGTATAAAAAAAAAACATTTTTAAAAGTTAATATACAACTTTTCTTTTTGCAAAACCTCAAAAATTAACCTTACATGCTCTAAATGCTCTTCTAAAGACTTAGAATAAACAAGAATGTCATCAAAATAAACAACTACAAATTTTCCTAAGTATGCATGCAAGATATGGTTCATCAATCTCATCAAAAGTGCTAAGGGCATTAGTTAGCCCAAAGGCATAACTAACCATTCCAAAGGTATAATTAACCATTCATACAATCTATAAGTAGTTTCAAAAGTTGTTTTCCATTCATCCCCTTCATGCATCCTAATTTGATGATAACTGTTTTTTAAATCAATTTTAGAAAACATGTATGCACCATGCAATTCATCTAACAGGTCATCTAACCTAGGAGTTAGATGCCTATATTTAATGGTTATCTTATTTATTAATGGCCTATAATCAATACACATGCATTAAGATCCATCATTTTTAGGTACTAATAGAATAGGGACCATACAAGGACTCATACTTTCCCTTACTAAACTTGTTCCCATTAACTCTTTTACTTGCCTTTAAAGCTCATTTGTCTACTTAGGGTTGCTTCTATAAGCTGGCCTATTTAGAATTTGAGAGCCTGAAATGAAATCAATTTGGAGTTCAATTCCTCTTAAGGGTGGCAATCCTTTAGGCACATCTTCGGGAAACAAATCTGAAAAGTTATGTAATAATGAAATAAAACCATTAAGAAAAATATTAGTTAGATCATCACTAAAACAAAAACACTTATTTATACAAAAACATAACAATGAGTGTTTGTGCTAATAAGGCTTTCCTCACTTCCCTTTTTTTTTTAGTAAATATAGCTCTTCTCACACCCTTTCCTTTTGCATGCCTATTACTTTTTTTTATGGGCATCCTCTCTTTACTCTCTTTTTACCACTCTAATCTCATGCCCCTTTTTTTTTTGTCTCACTACTCTCTTTTTGATGTATTACTTTTTCTTTTTCTTTGTCTTAGTTTAATGCATTTTCTCTTTCTCATTACTTTTTAGTCCTCAAAAATTTGTTGAGGTGTTAAAGAATACAAAATAATATGTTGCTCCTAAAATCAAACTCATAAGTATTAGAGAACCCATCATGTTTGGCTCACCTATCACATTATCAGGGTCGACCCAAAAGTATATGGCTAGCTTACATAGGAATAACATCACAAAGTACCTCATCCTTATATCTACTAATAGAAAACAATATCAAAACTTGCTTAGTCACTTTTACTTTCTCACTGTCATTTAGCCATTGCAAGTTCCAAGGTTTAAAAAGTTTCATAGTTGGTAATGTCAAATCTCTGATACCAAATGATACAAATTGGGTTATGGAGTTTCCAATTTGCACGTTAAGTTTCAGGAACTTTCCAAGATGATTAATAGTAAGAAAAAGATTCAATCTTTAAATCCTAACAATACCTTTAGAAAACCTATTTCTAGCAACTTAAGTTATAAAGATTTAAAGTTTGTTAACTCAAATCCCTCAATTGACTAAGTAATTCAAAGGTTAGAATTAACTAATTTATGAAATCACTAAGCCTTTTCTTAATAATCTCATTAAGTCATTTCAAGAACTCAAGAAGAGAATAAATCTCACCAAACTTTTTCATTATTAGAAAAAATGAATAAAAACTCATTTTTAGAGTCTTTTATAGGCTTACAAGGCTTAAACTAATATAAATCGTAATAGAAGATGGACAATAAACTTCCTAAGATATTCCTAAACACAATAAGACTTGTATTCCTTCCTAAATAGTAGTTTCTTCCTAAAGCTAAATAATTAATTATTTCTTAATAAAATAAGGACAACATTAAAGCCCTATGATTAGCTAATACAAACTTTAGGATTATAAAAATTTTGTGTCAAAATTGCTCAAGCTATATGGCCATGCACACAATCATATCGCCATATTCGACCAAAGGATCGTGAAGTTGCATGGCTATGCACACGACCATGCTGCAAATTTCTGCCAAAATTTTATGTATACTCTTAACAATGCACAGTCATGCCACATCTTTCTGCTAGAAATGGTGCTAGGCTTTTGATGACGCACAACCATACACACGATAGTACTTCAACTTTTTGCCTCAATTTCCTCTCTCCATAAATTGGCCACTATTTGAACCAAACTAAGCATTCCTCTTGAAGACTTTATGCTCTCATCCTTTTGCATTCAGTCTTTATGTAATTCCTTATCTTTTTGAGCTAATCTTTTTGTAATTTCCCTTTGCATGAAAGATCTAAGTGCATCTTTAAACTTCTTAAGCATTCCTCTTATGAATGGACCTTGAATTTGAATTGGATCCTTTGCATCCTTACTTAACTGCTTACATCGAGCAGCCCCAAATCACCCAGATATTGGGATATGGTCTTCGGGCATCCTTGGTTCAATTATAATATTTTAAGCTGAGTTATTTATTAGTCCAATTGATGCCTCTAGACATACATCTAAGCATGATTCATTTAAATAAATCAAGTCATCAACTTCAAAGGGTTGGATATCATGCATCATGGTAAAGGGATCCATCATCCATATATATCATTTAAGATAGGGAGAGGGGTCATGCATAATGGTATAGAGTAGGCATGCATATGTCATCATCCATTCACACATATAATCTTATAATCCATATGGGATTATGGTTTAGACTAAGTTAATAGTCTAATTCCAAGTAATCACACCTTATAAGTGATTGGGTGAGTTGGAGTTTTAAGGTTTTTTGTTTCTAGGGTTCTTTGAGGTATAATTTTTATAGAGTCACCTTAGGGTTTTTGAAGCCTCTGTTTCTCTTCAAGAATGTAGGGTATTTATAGGTGTTGGGTAAGTGCACAGTGCCAGAAATATTTCTGTAGCACCATGGATGCATCCAATCATAAAGAAAAAAGATGAATGTATTGGAATTAGGGTTTGCATGTGGGATATACAATAAAGAATGGGCTATATATCCATATTTTAGGATTGTACAACCCCTAGGGTAAAAAGGGTGACCAATTCTAAAAGGTTCTGAGTATTAGGTTTAAGGTAGGGTTGTACATCCTTGAAGATGGTTGTACATCCCTATTTTGGGTGGGTTGTAGATCCTTATTTCAGTGGGATGTACATCCATCTAAGCAAGATTGTTCTTAGGTTTTATTTTGGGCTTTAGCTTGATTTTAGACTTAGTTTTGGGTTTTTTTCAAGGTCTCACATGGCCTTATTTTTCTTTCTTTGGCATTTCCCCTTACTTCTTAGGGAATAAATTCAATGATTTTCATTATCAGGCTTACATCCTGGACTTAAAATCTGATGCTTATATTTTACCCTTGCTTTGTGTGACTTGAAAAACATTATTTGAGAAATGGTATTAGACAAGACACAATAAAGCATTAGTTATAAACTTGAATATCATATAAAGGATACCATTTCCTTAGTAGCTCCTCAAGCAAGTGCTAAGATTTTTGGTAGCCTTCTAGCATGTACCAAGGTTAAACATCTTCTTCTAACAGCCCTTAAGTATATATTAGGGTTTCTGCTTAGTAGTCCTTGAGTAGGTACTAAGCCTCCTAGTAGCCCTTTAGCAAGTACTAAGGTTAAGCATCTTCTCCCAGCAGCCCTCGAGTAAGTGTCGGGGTTTCTTCTTAGCAACCCTTAAGCATGTACTAAGCCTCCTGACAGTCTTCAAGTTAGTACCAATGTTAAAAATCTTCTCCCAGTAGCCCTCGAGTAAGTACTAAGGTTTCTGTATCTTTCAACAGTTCTCTAGTAGACACTGAATAGTTCTGGCATCTTTCTAGCAAGTACCAACTATTTTAACAATTCCAATAGTTTTCTAATAGGTACTGAAGTGGTTTTGGCAATTTTCTAGCAGGTACTAGGTGTTTTGGCATTAGATAATAGGCCTTTTATAGTTGTTGATGCTCTCGTACTTCTCTAGGAGTACTTCAATTCTTTTGACCTGTGATTCTTGCTTAAGGATGCCCCTTTTGTGGTCCTCGTATCATTCATGCCTTTCTAGCATTGGTAAAATTGAATCCATGTCTTTGCAGCCTTTTTGGCCATTTTAGGGGTCTGTTCTTTTTCTTAGTAACGGGCCTAGTGCCTAGATGTTGAAGTGCTTTCTTGGGTCTTACTATTTTTGGGAGAGAAATTTTGTTAAAAATACTTCTAAGATCTTGGAGAGGGCAATTTTGTCATTGATGGATATCTTGGTGGCCTAACTTGAATTAGGAAGCTCAGGGTGTTTTCTAGGTGTTCTAAAAGGAATGAGGCTATTTTGTAATTTGAGTACTCTAGGATCTTTTGGAAAGCTAGAGGCATTTTAGTAGTTTGGCCATAATTGGACTTAATGGGATGCTGGAGGAATTTTGGTAATTTGATCACAATTAGACTTGATGAGAAGTTAAAAGTATTTTGGTAATTCAACCATAATTAGACTTAATGTGAAGTTAGGTTCAACCATAATTAGACTTGATTAGAAGTAAAAGGTATTTTGGTAATTTGATTATAATTAGGTTTGAGAGGGTAATAAGGTTATTTTGATAATTTGGTTGTAATTGGGCTTAAGAGGGTAACAAGGGTGTTTTGGTGATTTGGCTATAATTGGGCTTGAGAGGGAGGCTGGGGTTAATGGGCTGAGGAAGAAGTTGGGCTTGTCAGGCTAAGGAGAGAGCTGGGCCGAGCCGACCTAGCGAGGCTGTACAACCTACTTTAGGCTATACAACCCTAATAGGGTTGTATAGTCCGGGGCCATTATAAAAGGCCTTCGAAAGTGACTCATCCTCATTCGCGTCATTCCTCTTCCCTCTTTAAAATTTCTCTCTCTAGACTTTAGGCTAGTTTAGTTGCTTCAGGCAATCATTATGGTTGAGTTTCATGATGATGAGATGTTCGATGTTGAGGAGTACTATTAAAGAATGCAATTATGAAGATGATTCCTCTAGGTTTTCCTCCAACTAATGGCACTTCGATGGTTTACAATTTGTACTATCACTGTGCAAGAGCCGCCTTAGGAGCAAAATGTGTCCTTTTTCCTTCTTGTCCATTTTATTTACTTTCTGTCTATCTTGCCACTACAGATTTTTAGGTGTTACCCTAGAATTTCCTTTTTTGCCTGTAAACATTAGGTTAACTTATAAAACATCCAAAAATAATTTGTAGGACACTCACATTTTATTTTTAGTGGAATTTTTTTCGTCTATCCAACTAGTCAATTGCCTCGATTTACATGCACCTTAAACTTCATTTTCCAATCTGTACAATGAATTATTAAAATTAATTAGTAATATAATCAAGAAAAAAATAAGATACATACTAGGGATTGTAAAAAAATTTATTCAATTATTTTGCTAACTTACTAGTCTTTCGATGCTTCGCTTATGGTTGTTTGACTGAATTTTTTTAACCTTTATCAACTTGTCTTGTGAACTACTATAATTGTGCAAAATAATCCATATGCATATATTTTACTACCTTTTGCTTATCTTTTCTAAGGGATCGTCTCCTTCCAAAAAGAAGGCAGCTCAAGTGGTTTGACTGAGGCATGAGGTCATACATTGCACCCTGAGTCGTGACCTATCTAAAAGGGACTAGGATCTAGACCTTCCTATAGATGCTTCCTAGCAAGACACCAAGGATCGATGGTGCACGAGCGATGGATAGACATAACCTACATTTTTCATCTGCCTTTGATTGGCGAGCTCACCATCACTCATAAAGACTTCAAATTTCTATTTAGGTTATGGTTATAGGGTACACTATCTATTTCTTTAGAGGGATTATTTGTGGAGGGTCCTAGGCTACATTCCTTTATTGAAAGGGAGCAGGGCGGTGACAAGGTCAAGCATTCAAATTGGTGCTCCCACTATTATCGATGATAGTCCTATTGAGGTGTTTGATGAGTATGTCCATTGCTACCTATTATAAGCCTTGTTAAAATTTGTGTTTTTGAATGCTTATGGGGTAGTGGAGTTATGCCTGGTGCTCATGTTAGAGGACTTAAGCTTGTTGCATCACTTTGATTAGGGGCCTGCGATGTTAATGTACGTCTGCCATTACCTTGATCGACGCTCTTGAGGCTAGGGCTATATGTGTAATGCTTAAAGTGTCATCATTGTGAGTCCTACTTGTCTCCCTTGTTCTTTGTTCCTTAGCCTAGTTTTATTATTTTGAGGCTCACGTCAATGCTTATTGATAGGCAAGGGCCATTGAGTTGGGCTTATTGCAAAGGTTAGATCCCAAGGACAACGTGATAAGTAGTTATCCTTGCTTTGCACGGTTGAGTATGGTGAGCTATGAGGAATACCCTATGATTACCAAGCATGCTTGCCTAAACACGATCACAATGTACAAAGTATTCTTCAATGATTTTATGTCTTTATTATAACTATGGCTTAACTTGAGGGATCCTGTGGAGACTGGTTGCTAGAAGTGACAAAGGCGGAGGTCATCTTCTATGGTTGTCAGTTGATGGTAGGGTATTTTATTTGGGAGTGGGTATCTGGGTGAACACATCTTTCGTTAGTGTGATGGTTTTTATGAGCAACCTATCCAATAACGTTCGCCCACTAGTTTGTTCTAGGTGAGGGATCTCAAGGAGCAAAGCTAGTTGTAGTTTTACATTATGTATTTGTGGATCAGTTATCCTCTATGGGAGTCCTCTATCCTGGATTATTGGTGTGCTTATAGGAAGCCTTCCTTTAACTGAAGTAGTTTTCCATGCATTCCCTTACTATGCGCTTGATAAAGGGATTGTCCTGCAGCATACGAGTTGAAGTACCACTGCCTAGGCATCTAGGAGGCCTTCTGCTTCTGCTTATGGATCTGGCTCAACTACCATTCAAGGTCGCAAATGGGCTCATGAATCTGCTCTAGGGGACATAGAGCCAGTAGTAATGGGTTATTTGGCCTCAATGTCATATAGCATTGTGGAGTCTTGCATGGCTTAGTTGATCGAATCAATGATGTCACTATAGATCACCAGGTTTGTCTATGCCTTTGATCCAGCTGAGACCACTCATGGAAGGGCCTTAGTTCTTTGCATTTATTATATCTTGATTAAGTTACAAATTATACTTTTAGAAATGTCTTTCTTTTTTCCTTTGGTAGATTCCTTACATCCAAACAGAGGCTATGGTTGATTTGATTGCTACCTTAAAGAGGGACGTGACACAATAGATGTGTTCTTTGCGAATTAGTCAAAGAAAGCAAAATTATGCTTGTATACGTGTTTATGATTTGTGTATTATGTGTTTTATGTCTAACATATCCTAACCCTTATATTTTTTTTAGGAGACGATCCAATACTAGAATCGCAAGCTCAGAGAGAAAGATCAGCACATAGTAAAGGTAGAGGTAGAGATGGAGTGCCTAGCCCAAGCAACTATAGAGAATGGATATGTGGATACATATGGTAAGTTGAGGATTCTGAGGTGACAACTTTTAGAGGCGGAGGTAGTTGAGTTCTTAAGATCCCCATCCCTTAGCTATTTAGGATATTCTTTTCTTTATCTTTCTTCATTCCAATACAATACATTTGGAATATATATTTGCACAATTGTACGATTTATTGAAAGATTTGAAAGCCCTTTTTTTGGATGCTTGCTTAAGATATGTTAGGAGAAACTAGGATGGAATTGATTCCATTTGTGATTAAACTTTGATATTTTTTCTGTCAATATAAGAATCTATTTCTCTTTCCTTGATTATGCATCTCAAATATGCGTTCTTACTTCTTTCACGTACATGCTTTACAAAATAGGTACCAAAGCCTTTTCTAACTTGAAAACTAGAGGGAAAGCCATTCAATTTGTCTCCGTGGAAGGGGAGGGTTGTACAACCCAGCTAGAGGGCTGTACAGCCTTATCATAAAGGGTTGTGTAGCTCAGCTTGAGGATATACAGCCTTGGTCAGGGGCTATATAGCCCATGGATCTGGCCCCCTATTATAAAAAAGCCCAGTTCTAACTTTCTCTCTTCATTTGCTTATTCTAACTCCCCAAATATGCCAAGAACCTTTCTAAGGTCTCTCCCACTTAAAGTTTGGTATGATTTACAATGGGTGGGCCTTTTTGCTCTCTATTACCTCTATGATGTTTGTCTGGATCTATATTTCTTGCAGACGCCTTCACTTCGGCGAAACTAAGATTTATCCTCTACTAGAGAAGTTTAGTGCCATTCTTGACTGTCATGTCATGGTTGCAGATCATATTGCACTGCCTTAGCTTGATTACCCGCATGTCAAAAGGATGGTAGAGCTATTTGACTTGCGATACGAAGAGGTGCCTAGGTATATATTAAGTTAGGAAAAGATTCTCATGACCCCTTTTATCACTTTTTTCCCTTATAGGGGTCCATGTTAGAGCAACTCATGCTCACATTGCAATAACTATTTTGATAAGCGAGTATCTACATAGGAGGGACGATGGTGAGATCGATCTACAGATTTTACCATTTTTGGAGTGAGCAAAATCAGGGAGGACCCTCATGCTGATGATTATAGAAGAGACCATCATGGGACTTGACAGAGTGACCCATGGTTATAGTGATTTTTTCATGGGGAGACCACTGCTACTTCAGGTAAGAGCCTTTCTTGCAATAACTTTCTAGCATGTTCTTTTTTTTTTTTTTTTTCTTCTTTTCCTTTTTTATTTCTCTTTTTATTATCATTATTTTTTTATTTTCATTATTTTTATTGCCCTAATTTTTGCTTGGACCGCCTTTGTCGATTTTCAATTTAGCAGGTTGCTCACTTTTTACTTAGGCTACCCTTTCAACTTTTCAACCCAACAAGCATATATCATTTTTCTCTTCCCTTTTTCTTCAGATATGGCTGCAAGAGAGATTGCAACTATTACCTGCCCCTACCATGGATGTGAGGCTCTACTACCTACAGCATCATTCAAACCATCATTTGACTAGACCAGCCACCATTAGAGCCAAGTAGGCTGAGTGAATGTCCTATATCACTATCATTGACATTCATTAGAACTATCCTAGATGGAACCTATTGCGCATTACTTTACGAACTTATGGAGATTGTGTTATCCATCCTACTTTGGCTACAGGCACATTCTATGACTCAGCTTTTGTGAGCCGTTAGTTTAGATATCCCTAGTTTAAGGTGCAGTTCCTCCCCTTGTTTGTCAAAGGCCCTCTTATCCAACATTTCTTAAATAGAGTTGAGGCTACTTGGACCAGTCACCATATCTATGACTTTTACACTAGACGAGATACTTAGCCTAATGATGATACAAACTACATGGCATGGTTACACAACCTTTAGAGCTACTGGCATTACATCAACAAATTATAAACAATGACCTTTTATAAGAGAAAAATTGTCGTATATTTAATTATAATTCAAAGATATGAATGACTGAATTTACTCTAATTATACAAATATATTTCCATTTGATATTATACTTGGCACGAATCATTTTTATCACAAATTTATTTATTTGTTATAATAATTATCATAAATTTGATTTTATCACGATAAATTCACAAATTAAGATAAAATTAATTTTATTACACAAATTTTATCATAATACACAAATTTTTTTATAATGAATGGTTTGTTATCATTAGACAATATATGTTTGTTTATAGATTAGCTTAAATTATGATTTATTACTTGAATAAAGTTTTATATAAACTTAGCTTAATTGCTTATTGACATTTTATATAGCCATTTGCTTAAAAAAATTAATTATATTTAATTTATTAAGCAGTTAAACAAAATAATAAATTTTTATTTTGTAGAAAATTAATCTGACTAAAAATAATTTTTAAGAGAAAATTATTGTTCTTCTCTTAACAAATTATGAAAAAATATTATATAAATAATAAAAAATTTAAATGAACATTTAAAAATTGAATAACAAATTATCTGATCCAAATTTTCATTTTTAAAATTAAATCCAAAATCCTTTTTACATGCAAACCCAATTGGCAACTAGAACTCACCTGATATTAGAGTGATCCGAACTTGACCTAAATATGAACCAGCCTGAAATGATTTACCAAACCTATTTGCCACCTCTAATTGTATTTGTATCCTTATACATGTTGTAGTTATATCATTGTTTTTGTGTCCTCCACTATGTGTATTTGATCTAATTACACTGGAAGTCGCAATCGAAGTAAGAGGTACTAGAAATTGTTTATAGGGTAGACTTACTCAAAGATGTTGGTGATCAGCGATGGCGGCAAGATGGGAGGAGGATGAGATGGATGAAAAAGTGGGAGCAAAGAAGAAATTAATTGTTTTGGAGGGGTTGTATATGATCTAAAATCTAGGTTTATGAAATTACGGTGACTCGAGTTATTTTAAGAATGTCATTTCCATATTTTTAAATATTAATATGTATCTAATTATGAATTATAATGATTTAATGAAAAGCATATATATTATAATGTGGTTAAGGATATATATACACACACACACACATACATAAAGGATCATACGTTAAAGTGATTATTATTTAATTAATGTTATGTCATTTATTATGAATTTAGTTTAAGAGTTTTGTTGAATGAATGATTTACATAAAAAAATTTAAATGAGTATGTGATGTTATGTAATATTTTGAAGATGAGCGTCAAGACCAAGATTCTGGGCCATATCGACACTAGGGAACGGGAAGACTTAAGGCCTCTAGGCCCATAGCAAGCCTAATCACTCATAGTTAAAGCCCAATTATAAACTATCTCATACCTTAAGTCTAAAATTTATCTTTGTTGGCCCATAAACCTCACTAGCTTTCATTCACCCACTTTAGATTCTTAGGATAATACAAATGGGAGATAAGGATTTAAGCAAAGGTTGATCCTAAATATTTCATGAAAACACTTTACATTATACTATAGCCATTTAATTGATTTTTTTATGTGACAATCGATGGAGTCTAGACTTTCTAGTTGATTCCTTATTTATCTTTTCATTTTCTTACTTTCATTATATGCACATCATTGAACATAAAACTCTCTCATTTAGACAATCCTAGAATTAAGGGTCCACATAAGATCACTCTACCTATAAAATTCCTTTTACAATCATAAGCATTCAACACTTATCTTCCATGGGTCATAAATTATAGTATACCTCAACATCATTTTCTTTAATCATGCATCATAATCATTTTATATTATATTAACCTTAAATATATACATATCACATTATTCATAACTTAGACTTTACTAAAATTACTAAAAATAGAAAATATAACTTAACATTTCTTAATGCATTTATAACTCTTCCAATTATATATATATATATATATATATATATATATATATA
>CATIWR010040371.1:0-18602 GCA_949677035.1 Omphalea diandra | reverse complement strand
AACTCCAAGTCATGTGTAGGATAATTCGGCTTATGAAGCCTTAGCTGTCGAGAAACATAAGCTATCACTTTTCCATGTTGCATCAATACACAACCTAACCCCTGCCCTGTTGCATTAGTGTACACCACCAATCCACCATTTATTGATGGTAATGTCAATATTGGTGTCGTAGTCAATCTCTTCTTTAGTTCCTCAAAACTTTGATGACGTTGATCATCCCATTTAAATGCTACATTCTTTTGTAATAATTTTGTCAATGGCCCAATAATAATGGAGAATCCTTCCATAATTCGTCTATAATAACCAGCCAACCCAAGAAAACTACGCACCTTTGATACATTTTTGGGTGGATACCACTCCAAAATGGCTTTCACCTTTGCTGGATCAGGTTGAACACCATGTCTAGACTCAATATGCCCTAAAAAGACCACTTGTTCCATCCAAAAGTTGCATTTGTTTAATTTGGCATATAACTATTTTTCCTTTAAGATATACAATATGATTCTTAGATTACTTGTGCTCCTCATGATTTTTTAAGTATATGAGAACGTCATCAATGATCACAATTACAAACTGATCAAGATATTGCTAGAAGGTACGATTCACTAATGCCATAAATGTTATTGGTGCATTAGTTAACTCGAAGGGCATAACAAGGAACTCACAGTGACCCTATTTAGTGCAAAAAATAGTTTTGGAATATTTGGCTCAATAACCATTAACTAATAGCCAAATCTCAAATAAATTTTTGAAAATAACATTGAACCTCAAAGTTGATTAAGCAAATTATCAATTTTTAGCAAGGGATATTTATTCTTTACCATTGCTCGATTTAATTGTTTATAATTATTACATAATTGCATGTTTCCATCCTTTTTCTTCATAAATAACACTAGTGATCCCCCAAGGAGATGTACTAGGTCAAATGAAACCTTTTTTTCCTACAACTCTTCTAACTATCATTTGGTATGATGTAATAAATATAGATGCCACTCCTAGTAAGGTCTCAATATTAAAATCCACTTCTTTATGTAGTGGCAAATCAGGCAAGTCATCAAGAAATACTTTTAGAAACTCTCTCATTATAAAAATATTTGCTAACCATAAATTAGGAATAATGGTGTCTACTACACTGATTAGAAATGCGTCATAACTTTTTTTTAATTAATTGAAATTCTTGAATACTTGAGGTCAAACAAGTTGGAACAGTTTTGTGCCCCCTAACAAATATAACTCTTTAATTGTCCTGAAGATTTGATTATAAACTCTTTAGTATGATAATCTAGAAAATCCATACTTCGAATAATATCAAATTCCTTAAAATTCATCGATATCAAATTTATAGGTAACATGACACCACACATTAGCACTGGATAATTTCTACACACTTTGTTTCTACTTTTATCATGAACATTCTCCCCATAACTACTTGATACTCTCCTCCAATCACACTTGTCATTGGGCAATCTTGGCTTATATGGTCTGACTATCTATAAGTATAGTAACACTTTTTGGTCCTTAACATCCTTTGAGCCTTCAAAACTACCATAGCTTCCTCTACCAGATGCTATTAATGCTAATTTACTTAGTTGACTTTATCTTTTATCTATTTGATTATTAATACCTCTTTAAAATCCTGATTCACCAGACAATGTAAAATCGCCCCTTTTTGTTGCCTTATTAAGTTATCCACTTCATCTTATATAACTTCTCTTTCTTTTAACCTCAATTGCATTCTTCTCTTAGATCACCTCCTTAGATCAAATAGTTAATGCTAATCATGTAGTATAATTGGTTGATTTGATTGCTAATCAATCTTAAATTTTACCTCAGTCCTATGTCAAACTTCTAACACTTCAATTCCTTTATAGCCACATACTTTTGGGCATATCTCGAGAGTTTTAACAAATTATACCACATAATCTGCAATCATTGTATCATTCTACTTCAATTAGAAAACTTCATCTTCTTCTTATCAAAATATACTAACGGTGTTTACTTTTTTTTTTTCCAAACTCCCTTAGAAACTTCTAAGTCAATGTCATCGATTGAGTAAAGCTACCTAAAATAGTCTCCCACAAATCCAAGGCATTCTTTTAAAGCAAAGATATTGCATACTTCAACTTTGCTCTAGGTTGCATTCAAGCCTATTCAAGATTCTTTCAATTCTTCTAAGCCACTCCTTAGCCTCAGCAAGATCTGTAGTGCCCTCAAAGTTAATTACCCCTTACTTCTTTAATCTATAGTAATTCCTGTATATAGCAAGTCCTACATATGCTTTTATTGCAAATCTCTACATCATCTCAATAAACCATATGATATTTAGGTTCACACCTATGGCTGGATTATTCCATGATATCTCAAAATTCTATGCAACATGGTCAACATGCCCACATGCATGAACAGACTCAACAGACTCATCTCTAACCTCTGGGCTAGCATGAACTTTATAAATGCATCCATACTCCTTTATGCCAATGCATGTAAGATTAACATAATGCAAATATCATATATATCACATTCATATTACACATGTCACAAAATCATTTACTTGCTCTGATACCACTAAAATATGACGTCCCATTGACTAATCATTCCTAAAGTAGGTGCATTAACTTATTCACAAAACATGGAATACTAAATTGATAGAACATCATTAAAATCCTCTCATTCTATCTATTGACCTTACAAGACCTTATTTCAATTATATTATTTTTTTTACACTATGTATCTTGTTTCACAACATAGTAACAGTTTACAATAAAGTATACATGGCTAAACAAACTTAAATACTAATTGACAACATATTAGCCCAACCTCTATTAGACTACTAGACAACAACATCAAAATGTAAACTGGATGTAATCTTAGTCTACTCTTCTTTAAAGAAAATTTAATGCAAAAAAGTGAGCTTACACACTCAATAAGTAAATGTATAATGATACTTCAATCTCAAATAACATAACAACATCTAAGTATAAATAACTCATCATCATATCCATGCACGAAATAAATAGTTTTTACTCTTAAATGCCACCTATGCTATCAAATGTTATTGTCATAAAGGCTGTCATATATTGTTGCCACATAGGTTATAAATGTCGCTGCCATAAAGGCTTTCATATTTGGTTGCCACATAAGCTATAAATATTATTGCCACACAGGCTATAGATATCATTGCCACATAGGCTATAGATATCATTGCCACACAGGCTATCGAATGTTATTGCCACACAAACTATTGTAGATTATTGCCACACAGGCTATAGATATCCTTACCACATAGGCTATCGAATGTTATTGCTACACAAACTATTGTAGGTTATTGCCACATAGGCTATGAATAGTATTACTTGCCAACAACATCAAGTATTAGTCTTTCAACATATCAACTATAAATCGAAAAAATGTCAACAATATAATGACTAATAACAACAACCATAACTTTGGCAGCTCATATCACCACATACTCCCATTCCGAAGTCATAATTTATCAAAGTCTCATGAAAATAAATAAATCAAGGGTATAAAAATCTTTTCATCAATGTATTCCTCAATATCATCACATTAAACAACATTTCAGTCCATTGAGTATATGTTCATGGCATTTAACCAATCACACGTATAGTACCATTAACTATAGTATCACATCAAACTCCTAGAGTATTAATAGTACTAGATCAACATTCAACTCAATGTCATCATTGTGAATCACACAATCACAACATACCTTATCCATAATCATCACATCTCTCAAAGGAGTACTAACACATAGGTTAAAACCTAAAGGTAGATGCTTACTACACAAACATGATACCATGTTCAATCAAATGAATGAATGTGTGGAGCTAAGATCAATTAATGCATCAACTTCTAAATCATGGAGAACAAGTTTACCAGTGATAACTTCTGAAGCGGCAACACTAGTCATGGAAAATACTTTGGCCTACGTGAGTCTATAACTCTAACCTTTCGATCTGCTCATACCTTGACCATCTGTAATTATTCTAGCTCTACCTCTACCACTGCCAAATGATACTCTAGCTCCACTAGCTTTTGAAACTTCAATTGTGGACTCTGATGTAGCTCTGCCTTTGCCTTTGCCTCCCTCTAACATTTTAGATCTTTCAGGACAATCTCTAAGTAATGATCAAAAGACCCATAAAAACAACACCCGTAAATAAGTTCCTTATATTCACCTATATGATGCTTGCCACAATGTACACATGAGGGTCGTTGTTGCATAACTTGGGCTTAACCTCTGCCTGCATAAGATGAAACTCCTAATCTCCTACCTCTATAGCTAGAGTAACCACCTTTAGCACTGGATTGTAAAGGCATATAATCTCTATGTTTTCTTTTTATTAAAATCTACCATAAACTCAATAGGCCCCCTTTTTACTCGTTGCTTTGTCCTTTCTTTTTCTAATCTTTCCACCTAGATTGCAGTAGCTTTTATCTTGGTATAACTTTCAAGATCTGTAATTATGATCTTACTTTTGATCACATATCTCAGTCCCCCTTCAAACTTTTGACATTTGTCTTTGTTAGTGGACACTATTGAGGATGTATAATGAGATAACTGATTAAATTTTATCTCATACTTAGCCACAGTCATCTCCCCCAGTGTTAGATTTAAAAATTCCCTTCTTTCATCATCCTTGTACACTTTCAACATGTAATTATTGTTAAACTCATGAAGAAAATCGTCCTATGTAAGCACTAGAGGTTAGACATCACTCCTTGAAATTTTTTCCCACCAATCATATGCATCCCCTTATAATAGCGACACTTCATAATCAAACTTTTCTTCTAGTATGCATTTCATCAAATTCAAAACTCTCTGTGTTCTTTTTAGCCATGTCTCTGCAACTATTGGATTTGTGGTACCACTAAAGTCAACTGCACCTTATTTTCTTAATCTGTCATGCCTTCTTTCTCTTTGATTTTATGGACCCTGCAGAATTGGTACACTAGTTCTATATTGTGGTTACCTATGAGGCATGTGTTGTGTATGAGAATGTGCAGGAGATCTAACTCTGTCAATAAGTTGATCTCTTAATGGTTGGTAGGATACTTTTATGGAATATAAATCGACTAACTTCCTTCTCCTTAGTGAGTCATGGGTACTACCACGACTACGCTCTACTAATGCCTTAAGACTATATAAGAATGCCAATGAATGAGGATAGAGATGTTACACTATAAATATCCTATAATTAGAGAGAGAAGAAGAGGTTTGGACAACCTTAGTGTTACTCTATTGAACTTATGATTCATAAACCTTAAACACCGAAAAACTAAATACCTAACCCCTTACATGTAATATCTAAGGTATCTCCTAAGGTTTTTGAGACATTATTTTGTATATTCCTTAGCATTTTGAAGGATAATCCATTAATACTAGTGCCTCTAAGGGTAAGGCATACTAGAAGAGCAACAAAAATCCTTATTTCCTTCTTTTCTTCTTTTCTTTTTTTTTTTTATGTTATTTTTTAAAAATTCTTAATCACATTAGTTTATACAAACCTCTTTGTGGCTTGTATAGACCATTAAGTAGGTTGTATAGACTAAAAATTGGTTTACATAATTTACTTTGACTATAGATCAACATATTTCTCTTCTTCTTCTCCTATTCATTTTCCTTTACTTTTTTTTTTTTTTAAGGTTTTTATGTTTCTTTGTGAAATCAAACAATTAAATAGGGCTAGGTCTTATGCTTGTGAACCCCATTGTTTCATTTAATGGAGTAAGGTTGAAAGAGGGAAGGGTTTTGTACTTATTTACAATAATTTTAACCCACCTTCTTCATGTTCTTCTCACTCCAATTCTTTATATGTTTGTATTATTATTGTTATGAACATGATTAGAATAGGGAATCCACCATTCCTAAAGACCCCATGACCCTATAACATATTCATGTTAATTTACTTTTGTTATAAGCCTTGTCCTTGCCATTAAGAGAAGATAACTAGCTCCTCAGCTTTATCATTTTTCTTCCTTTGTATGTGGCTATTTTAAGTGTTTTAGGGAAATAGTTCATCACTTAATGACCCGTCTTTTTCATTGATTCTTATATTATTAGTAAAATGTGAGTGTTAGTGGCTTTGTAGGAGTTGCTTTTACACCATCTTGGTATCTTGGCTATTCTAATAGTTATGGATGTCTCATAAATGCTATGACTTTTTATAAGTGTTAATAGATAAAGATCCTATGATTTTAGGAATCCAAGTTGGTGACTCTAATTCTTGCTCAAGGTTTTGCCTTTATCCTCTAAATGTATCTTGTGAACACCATGCATCATGTTTCGATATTGTTTATGCATTATACTACTTTAGGCCTTATATATGTTTTGTTACACTACTTTGGCATGAATGAGGAATAATGAACTTAGAAACATGCCTAGGTTCCATTGGCTTAGAGACTGTGGGTAAGATTCTTTCCTTTAATTGTGCTTATTTTGTGTTCTTTGTCTTTGTTGCTTTCTTATTATGATGATGATGACTAACTTATGTGTTTTTTGACGTGTATGTGACCATTTGAGCACGTGATGCTCATAATTATGCATTATATGGTTAATTGATATGCATGACCTCCTTTGACCCTCCATCCCCTTTGAGATTGATTATAATGATATTTTGATATGATTGTTTGGATTGTACTATGAACATATTAGAGGCATTAACCTAACTAATTAATAATAAGGTTAAGATGGTAAAAGTGAACCAAAGATGTCTGAAGGCCATATCCCAATATTTGGGTAGTTTGGGGGTGGCTAATCTCTTCCTTAATATACCCAAGTTTTGAACTTGATCTTTGATGTGGTGAAGACAAATTAAGCCTTCTAAATGACTTAGAAGTTTTAGATTTCATCCTTATTTGGATTCTTATCCTAATTAAAATCAAAGATAGGTGGTAACTCCATATTTCCTTACGAATGATACTAATATATTATCCCAACTTGGTCCACGTTGACTACCAAATTGGAGAACTTGTGTGAGGCTTAAAGGATCCCTCATTGATCTAAACATGAGCCATGATTTGAAGTTAATACTAATGTATGACCACCGTCCTCTAGATCCCTCATTGGTTAATAAGGGATTGAGTCAAAAGTAAGATTCCACTTGTTCGAGCATAACTATAAAATTCGATGGCACTCATAGTGGCGACTTCACTAAGGACTTGAAATTGACTTTGTGTTTGATCTCTAGTTAACATTTTACCTTATTAATTATTATTAGTTAATCCCTTCCATTCATGTAGCCTCCACACATCCCCATGTGCATTAGGTTTACCCTTAAATAAATTGATGAGTTCTCCAAACTTAAGATTTAAGGTCCATTCAAGCTTAAGAGATAGTGAGGAAGGCTTATCACTCACAAGTTAAGTACCTTAGAGTATATCAAATAACAGGTTACAACAATTATCCCAAGCTTATAGGGGTCATCAATTACAACAACATCTCAACCATTAGGTGCATATGGGAACCAATAGCACCTTGGAATATGATATCCTTTTATTTGCATTCTTCTCCAATGAGGGGTTAAAGTCCTTAAAAAATGTAGTAAGGTATTCCTTATGTAAATGAAAATGTTATCCCATTTTCATTCAATGTAAATTCCCATTTGTAAAAGTTTGTGTATTCCCCTACCCTGTCGTGTAAAAAGCTTATGTAAGTACTCATATACATCCCTTACTTAGAAGGATTTTTCACCTTTATGTACATCTTCTCTCGAGCAATGTGAAGAGTTCTCTTTTACATTTAATTCTCTTATAGATTAAATGTGTGAATGTTCTTTTGGGATTTCAACTCTTCTTAGTTTAAGGGAACCATCATTTATTCTCTATCCCACATAGATAGAAGAATAGGAATTACCCAAGAAAAATCCTTTAGACATCGAATGTGGGAGCAATAAGGTTGGAAAGATCTTTTGCAATAATGTGCGCATTTCATGCGCACATGCATTATCTATCTTACTCATAAATCATGCTAATAACCCCTATTTTATAGCCATCATAGCTATATCCAAACCCTCAAGAAAGAGAAAGGGAAATTGACAAACTAGGAAAAGTAAGATGCCTAGCTTGATTTAAAGACCACAGTTGTTCATAGAGGCAATTGTACCACATAAAGTCATAGAGAGGATAAAGGAAAAAATGAGTCACATTATTGAAGAAAGAATTGTTGAGGAGGTAAATAAGTGCCTCAATGAGATTCTAAAAAAGGTTGATGCATCCACAAGTAAGATCGATAAGGGGAAGGCAATGTTGGAAGCACTTTAGTCTGTGGTGATTAATGATGATCTATTTAAAATAAAGGAATATCATGAAAGTAAACTAACCAAGGATATGGAAAGCACTATTACAGCTTTTGATAAACCAATAGAGAGTGAGAAGCAGATTACTCAGTTTGATGACCTTGCCAGGCAATTAGAAAAGATCCAAAAGACATTTGGTGCAAAGAGACTTAAAAGGGGGACTAACATTGAGGAATTGCTTATTTGCAAGCCCAAAAAGCTTTTTACCAATTTTCGAATGCTTGAACTTTCTAAGCTTAATGACACTCAAGATGCTACCAGCTATATACACTCCTATGTATTGATAATGAAGAAATTTGGGGTACCTATTGGCACACTATGCTTGAGTTGTTTAAGTTATCATTAAAAGGATCTGCAAAGACATGGTATTACAATTTGCCTAACACTATTCAGGGTAGCCAGAAAGAATTGACAGACATTTTTAAGAAGTATTACACTTGCAATTATGCACTAGAGGTTATCTTGCAAAATTTGGAATCATTAAAGCAAAAAACTAGTGAAAGCTTCAATTAGAGTCCAAATTGATGCAGCAATATAGGGGAAGAAGAAACACCTTATCACAACCTCTAAGAGAGGGGAATAAAATATTCAATGTAAATATAGTGAAAGCCCCATGATAGTTCATCGATTTGGGAATGCCTCTATTTAAGGCATTTGAAGGGTTACATAAAAAGAGAGTGTTTAAACCTCTAGCATCCTAATCCACTATTGAGGGGGAATAATGCTAATGCATATTGTGCCTTTTCATTAAGGAGTTAGGCACAACATTGATGACTATTACAGATTGAGGCATGAGATTTAAGCTCTCATTAATAACAAAACTATCATTTTGCTGAATCTTGGAATGCCAAACATAAGGGAAATCCTCTCCCAAACTATTATAATTTTGAACCCCTAAACCTAGGGACATTTATGATAGATTTAGAAATTCCTAAAGACGTTGTCATGGGTACTATTAAAGAGGTGACTTCCATGAAGACTATAGTTCTCATTGCACCAGTAACCCATGGGAAAGTTCAGATGAGGAAAAAAAGAATGTGAAAAGGAAAAGGATGATCAAGTTATGGAAGGAGAGTGATAAGGAAGAGGTAGAGAGGAACAGGTGAACCATGTCACTTAAAGTGGAAGGTATTACCCTGATAGTGAAGCCCCTATTAGACTAGGTTGGTTTAATCTAAGTCATGAACCTCTTTTGATCCTAACAATAGAGATTGATCAGTTCTAATTTTTTCATAGGTGTTGTTTTGCATATTATAAGTTAGATTTTTCATTAGAAGTAGGATGGTATTTAAAATCTCCAATAATGTAAAAATAATCTAAATTCACGACGTGTTTATGGTAAATCACAACTACAAATCAATCACAAGAAAAGATAAAGCTAAGACAGAGAAATTCACAGGCTATTTCGCTGTCGTGAACCATCCAAAGTCTACAAAGCTTTAGTCATAGAGGAATTCACGTTGAATGTCACATTAGGGTCGCGACTACGACTTTTATAGTGACAATGGAAGGAAGCGAAACCATAACCATAACCTGCCAGGTGTCCCAGGTATTTGTTAAAAGATCAAAAATTGCAAGGGCAAAAATTTAGTAGCGACCGCGACTCAAGGAGTTGAAGCATCCTCACTAGATAGAGGAATTCGCGGTCTCAGTCATGCCCAAGACTTAGGCCTCTTGCGATCATGACTTTTGATAGTGGTTAGAACACGACTATATTTTTCTAGATAACCAATGAAAAGCTAACACGTGGACTAGCATTAGACGCAGACGAGACTTTTCATCGAAATATTCGGGTCCACAATGAAAATTGGAAATTTACAACCACAAAATTGTAATAGCAACTACGACTTTCACCTGACAAGCATTTAATGCCAAATCTGCCTAGCACATCTTGAAGGACTTTCTAATGGGCATTACAAGTTCTTTAATGGCCGTGGAAAATAACTATACAAAATTTGAAAACTAGAGCATCAAGTTCATGCTTTTTGGGAAATCCACAACATGCATTGATTATGAGCCAATGAGTGTTGACGTTGAGATCAACTTGCATGGAAGAATTGTCAATGGTCGTTGGAGCTATCCATTGCAAGTTTAATCGACATTGCTAAGAATCAACGAGGATTGTCATCTCTAATGTCTGGTTTGAAGAAAAGCTATCAGACTTAACTTCAAGTACTATAATGCTTGTTTTATATTAAATTGATTAATGAAACTTTATGAACTACTTGTAAACATTTTACAAGCTCTTTATGTAAACCTTTTGGTGTTGCTTTCTTTTATATTTTAGGTAGAGTGAGATTTCTTTTGTTACTCTTTTAAGAGTAGGTTTTCTTAAACATTAAAAGTGTATTTGCTACATAATTGGGAGCCATTGACACTACTTGGATCATTTCTTATTAGTGGTTGTAAAAGTTGGTATTGCACCTTGGAAAAATACCAAGGGTTTGTGTTGGATTTCTTGTTCCTTATAAAAGAAAGTGATTGCAAAGATTGTCATTGAGCCTTTAAAAGGAAAGGTTATTCTTGAGCCTTGAAAAGGGAAAGGTTGTTCCTAAGCTTGCAAAAGGAATTAAAAAGGTCTAAGTGAAATCTTAGAGAGTGGAGTAGGCACATTGCTAAAACACTATAAAATATTTATGTTGATTTGTGAGTGTGGCTTTCACTATTTCTTTAGTTGTTTGTGTTTTTATTTACAACCCAATTCACCCCTCTCTTGGGTTGCCTTATCTGCCACTCATTCTAATAATTAGTATTAGAGCCTAACTTATTTTGAAGCTTAAGTGCAAAAGGCACAAAATTATGGCAGCCATTAAGTCTTTTGTTGTGGATGCTTTCTAAAAAATATACCAGTTTAAACTAGAGGAAGCAATTTGTCAATGGAGCTAAAAGACCACTATCAAAAGGAAATGAGAAGAATGAGCTTAATGAGTTCCACATTTATAAGTGATGATGAATTCTCATGCAACAAAAAGATAAAGAAGAGAAAGGCTAAAAAGAAAGCAAAAGCTGGGTGTGTAATGGCCATGGAGGATGAATCAAATAAGGGTTCTCTAACATGAGGTATGTGAACTTGATCATGATATCAATGATATATTCATAATTGAAAATCTTATTGAGATCCTAAAATCAACAAATAATGATTTGGGTAAATATTTTTATAGAAATAAGATTTTGAGAAATGAAAATGAGTCCTTAAAAAAATTTCATCAATTTCTAAAAATTAAATATGAGCTTCTTGAAGAGGTTAATTGTTTGAGAAAACAATGAATTGCTTTTAAAAATGTTTCTCTTAGATTCAAATGAAAGAGAAATTTTAAAAATGAAAATTGATGTTTTTGAAAGGGAAAATGGGAAAATGAAGAGTGAAATTTTGAAAATAAATTTTATGAAACTTTTTCAAACAAAATGACAATTTTGAAAAGGAAGGTTTGAACTTGAAAAACTTTCTTTCAAATTTTATTAAAGGAAAAGAAAAACTAGATTTACTTTTGGGCTCTCAAAGAGATACTAGTGTGAAACATGACATTGGATATAATCATGCATCTTTCTACATTTCTAAAAGTGTATTTGTTAGAGCTTCACCTTCTAAAACACTTAGTGTCTAAGGTGTTGAATCAATAAGCTCTTCACAAAAGACAAATGCTAATGGAAAGCCTAAGAGAAGAACACTAGCACATGCATGCACTAAAAAGCCTAGGTAAAACGCTAATCATGCTTTTATGTATGCATCTTATAAGCCAAGAAGGCAAAATGTGCTACATTATACACAAAGAAAAAAAAGTTACACATGATCACTCTCAATCTAGGGTGTATATGCAAAAGACTCTTATGTATGATTATAATTGCTCACATGCACATTCTTACAGGCTAAAGACAAATTATGCCTTGATTTATGGAACCAAATATGTTAAGAATGTATAGGTTCCTTCATGTTGGGCTAGGATGGTTAATCCTAAGTCTAGAACCTCTTTTGATATTGACAAAGGAGATTGATCATTACTAATGTTTTTACTAAGTGCTGATTTTGCAGAAAAATAAGTCTCTCAAGTTAATTTGGAAGAAAATTTCTCTAACTCCAAAGTGACTCGCGACCGCGACTCTTGAGAAGACTTGCTAAAAATTAGATAGGCTAAATTGCGGAGTCATTCTCAGCTGCGAACAAGCAAAATGAAGCAAACCAAAAATGGCAAACAAATTTATGATCTGTGTCGCGTCCGTAAATTGCAAAAAGCTTCAAAAGGAAAAGAAGTCCACAATCAAAGCTTGACAAGTGTCCTAGGAAGCCGTTGGAAGTCAAAAATCGGGAAGGCTACATGTTGGTAGCAACAGCGATTTGAGAAGTGAAAGTTGCACAATTTTGGCAGGCTGTTTCGCGGTCAAGATAGTCTGTACAATGAAAGTCGTAACCACGACTTATGCTGGTTGAAGAAACATAAAGGCTATATTTTCCTGAAGCACTAATGAAAAGCTGCCACGTGAACTAGTCGTTAGACACAAAGCCTCAACTTTTGACTTTCATAAGGAAAATTGGAAATCACCAATAGGAAGCTGACACATGGACTAGCCGTTGGACTAGCCGTTAAACTAACCGTTAGTCTCTTTGGTGGAATTTGAGTATAAATACTCCACCAAACATTAATAAATGACAAAGGTTAAGAAATTCATTATCAAGAGAAAAAGCTCTCAATCTTTGCTACTCATTTCATTTAATTTTCTTTATAAGATTGTTAATTGTTGGGTGTGAGCATTAAACACCATATTATAAGGTTGTTGTGCGAGCCTTTAAAACACTTATGTAGGTTTTAGTGTGAGCCTTGAAAACACTTGTAAAAGGTTTTTGTGTGAGCCTGTAAAACGTAGGTTGTAAGGTTTGGTGTGAGCCTAAACACTAAGTTGAGTGTGAGCTTCTAAAAACACTAGTGATTGAGTGAAATACCCAATTGGTGAATTAGGGAGTGGACATAGGGTTGGTTAATACCTGAACCACTATAAATAGCTTGTCTCAATCTTTTCATTTTTCTTCCTCACTTTTTTGTTTTTAGAAATTTTCATACACTAATTCAACCCCCCTTTTTGGTGCCAAGGGTCAACAAGTGGTATCAGAGTAGGTTTTCACATATCAAACCTTCATTGGGTGAAATAAGATCATGGCATAGGAAGCAATCCACTCACACCTAAGGCCACATTTTGATGGAACCAACTATACTCATTAGAAGTATAGAATGGAAATCTATCTTGACATAGATATAGTGGACCTTTGGGATATGGTCATCAAGGAATGGAAGCCACCCACCAGGGTTATGGATGGTAATGCAAAATTAATCCCAAGGGACGAATGGGTGAAGCACACCGAAAATCAAATGGAAAGAAAAAGAGGGTAATGGCCATTCTTCTAAGCTCACTATCTAGAGAAGAGATTGGAATAGTGCAACACTGTCAAACAACTCATGCCATTTGGAAGAGTCTAGAGAACTATCATGAAGGCACAACTCTAGTAAAGTCAAGCCGGCTAGAAATGTATGTCACCAAATGGGAACTTTTCATGATGAAAGACAATGAGAGCATCATTGAAATGACAAACATGCTTTTGTCCATTGTCACCAACATGAAGAAATTTGGAAGAACTCTTACTATCTATGAGGTAAACATAAAAATCCTTAAAACTCTAGCTCTAGATAAATTTGGTGCTAGAGTTTGCAGCATATAATAATCAAATCCAGAAATTGGAAAGGTTCCAATCGATGTGTTGATAGGCAAACTCTTAACTCATAAGTTGGCCTTGCAGAAAGATGAACAAATGAAGAAGCTAAGAGGCCAAGGAGACAAATCAGAGAAAGAAAGAAAAACTGTAGCTCTTAAAGCCTTAACAAAAGAGAAAGAGGTAAAGATCACCTCAAGTGATGAAGAAAGTGACAAGGAAGAGGAAGAGCTAGAAGAACTAAGGAGTTGATAAGAAGAAGAAAAGAGAGAAGAGTCTTCAAGAAAACTGTCTCAAGTCCAAAAGAAAGATCAAATGATGTCACACATTATGAATGTGGTAAACAAGGGCACATCATGTATGAATGTCCCAAATTAAAGAAGAAGAAGAGAGGGGACAAGGAGAAGAAGAAAAGTTTTTCAACAACTTGGGATGATAGCTCAAGTGAAGATGAAGAAGAAGAAGAAGTAGCTAACATATGCTTCATGGCATAAGAGCACTCAACACAAGAGGTAAGTACTTTTTTTTATTCTAATTCTGATTATGAAATAGATGAGTTAGATGAAGAGCTTTTAGAAGCTCTAACACTAAGTTGTGACAAATATAAGTCAAGCAAAATCTATAGGAAGAAGCGTTCAAAACTAGAAGATGAGTACAAGACTCTAAATGAGCTTATAAATGAGTTAAGGACTTCTAATGAAGAACTCAAAAAATTTGTAGAAAAATTGTCTACATCATCTTTATCCTTAGACTCACTTAAAAAGGAGAATGACAATCTTAAAGAAGAAGTCATTGAGATCAGAAGCTCAATCTCCAAATTTCACAAAGGAAAAGAGGCATTAGACACATTAATTGTATCATAAAGACCACCTCTTATTAAGCAAGGTCTAGGATTTAGTGGAGCTCTCTCATCTTCTACAACTATTTTTGTGAAATCATCTACACCTCAAACCTTTAGCATTGAGGTAATTAGGAAGAAAAGTGCTCCTAGTTCTAAGTTTCCTCAACTTAAAGATAAAGGAAAGGTTATCCCAAGCTCAAGAGCTAAGGCGCAAAGAGCCAATTATGCATACATATATAATAAATCTCATGTTAATAGATTTACTACTCCCACTTCTTGCACATGCTCATGCCCACACTCACTGCATAGGAGAAAGATTAACAAGTCTAAACTCTAATGCCATTATTGCATGAAATATGGGCATGTTAACATTCATTGTTTCATTAGGAAGGCTTACCTCAAATTGGAGGACCCTTCAAACTCTAACCCCCTAGGACCAAAGTATGCTTGGGTACCTAAGAAAAGGTTACTCACTTTTGTTGTGTAGGGGACTGTGACTACCACTAAATCAAGCAATTGGCATGTGGATAGTGGATGTTCCAAGCACATGACTGGAAACAGAAAGTTATTCATGGCATTGAAAGAAAAAAAAAAAAGGTGGAGATGTCACATTTGGTAACAATGCCAAAGGTAAGGTTATTGGTATTGGAACCATAGGTAAAAATGGTTGTTCTTTAATTGATAATGTGTTATTAGTTAATGGCTTGCAACATAACTTATTGAGTGTAAGTCATTTGTGTGACAAAGGTAACAAATTCACCTTTGATCCAAGAGAATGTTGAGTCACCACTTTACTGGATGATGAGATTATTTTCAAGGGTGAAAGGAAAGACAATACCTACTCAATTGATTTAGACAATTTGGCTAACCAATCTTTCAAGTGTCTTATGACTATAAGCAATAAAGCTTGGTTGTGGCATAGAAGGCTTAGACATGCAAGCATGGAACTTCTTCAAAGTCTCTCTAAAGGGGAACTAATAGAAGGACTTCCCAAGCTAAACTTCTCCAAAGACAAGACATGTGGTCTTTGCTAAATGGGGAAGCAACATCATACCTCACATAAAGCCAAAAAAGTTGTAAGTTCATCTAGACCTCTTCAACTTATTCATATGGACTTAATAGGACTTACTAGAAGTGCTAGCCTAAGTGGAAAACACTATGCACTAGTCCTAATTGATGACTACTCTAGGTTTACATGGGTATCCTTCTTAGCTCATAAGAATGATTCATTTGATGCTTTTAAAAGTTTTGCAAAATGGGTTCAAAATGAAAAAGGTTACTTCATTTCTTCTATTAGAAGTGACCATGGAAAAGAATTTCAAAATGAATTTTTTGAAAATTATTGTTTAGAGAATAGAGTTTTTCACAATTTTTCAACTCCTAGAACACTACAACAAAATGGTGTTGTAGAGAGGAAAAATAGGACTTTGGTAGAGATGGCTAGGATAATGCTCAATGAGTATTCATTACCTAATTACTTTTGGGCCGAAGCCATGAATACCTCGTGTTATATCACAAATAGAGTTTTTAAAAGACTCATTCTCAATAAAACATCTTATGAGCTATGAAATGGTAGAAAACCCAAGATATCATGCCTTAGAGTATTTTGATGTAAGTGCTACATTTTGAACACTAAGGATAATGTTGGGAAATTTGATTCAAAAACCAACAAAGGAATCTTCTTAGTTATTCCACTTGTAGCAAAGCTTATAGGGTCTTTAATAAGAGTACTATAGTAGTTGAAGAGTTTATGAATGTTGTATTTGATGAATCTAGTAAGCTTGATCTTGGGAAAGGTACTTTTGTTGATGATCTTGTAGGTGAACTTGAAAAGATGGGCTTCAAAGATCTTATAAGAAAAGATGAAGATGACTCTTCAAAGTGGATAAAGATCAACAACATCAACAAGAATAAGAACCAAGACAAGAACTACCTAAAGATTAGAGATTCTCCAAGTATCATCCCAAAGACTTGATCATTAGTGATACTTCAAAGGGTGTAAGTACTAGATCTCAATTTCATCATTTAGATAATAATCTTGCTTTTATTTCTCAAATTGAGCCAAAATAAATTGATGAGGCTTTTGATGATGAAAGTTGGGTACTTGCTATGCAAGAAGAACTCAACCAATTTGAGCAGAACAAAGTATGGGAACTTGTCCTTAGGCCTAAGGAACACCCAATTATAGGTTGCAAGTGGGTGTTTAGGAACAAGTTAGATGAGCTAAGGGCCATCATAAGAAACAAGGCTAGATTGGTTGCCAAAGGGTACAACTAAGAGGAAGGCATTAACTATGATGAAACTTTTGCTCCCGTAGCAAGATTAGAGGCCATTAGGATTCTTTCAGCATTTACATGTCATATGAATTTTAAGCTTTTTCAAATGAATGTAAAGAGTGCTTTCTTAAATGGTATCATTAAAGAGGAAGTTTATGTTGAACAACCTCCCGGTTTTAAGTCACACTGTTTTCCTAACCATTTTTTCAAACTAAACAAAGCCTTGTATGGTTTAAAACAAGCTCTAAAAGCTTGGTATGAAAGGCTTAGTTTATTTCTCTTGCAAAATGATTTTGAGAAAGGGAAGGTTGACACCACACTATTTGTGAAAAAGCATAAGCATGACACTTTAATTGTCTAAATCTATGTTAATGATATTATCTTTGGTGCTACTAATGAATCTCTTTGTGAGGAATTTGCTAAGTGTATGACTAGGAAATTTGAAATGAGCATGATGGGAGAGCTCAAATTCTTTCTTGGTCTACAAATCAAGCAATTCAAATAAGGGATCTTCAACAACCAAGCCAAATACATTAGGAAATGCTTAAGAAGTTTGGCATGGAAGGATGCAAGAAAGCTAGAACACCAATGAGTAGTACCATCAAACTTGACAAGGACGGATCGGGTAAGATGGTAGATGAAAAGAGATATCGATTTATGATCAGATCTCTACTCTATCTTACTACTTTTAGGCCAGATATAATGTTTAGTGTTTGCATGTGTGCTAGGTTTTAATCCTCTCATAGGGAATCTCACTTGAATGCTATGAAGAGAATTTTCAAATACTTGCATGACACAATTCACTTAGGACTATGGTATCCTAGGAACACATCTTCTAGCCTAGTAGGGTATTTAGATGCAGATTACACAGGTAGTCTTTTAGATAGAAAAAGCACTTCCGAGACTTGCCAATTTATAGGAAAATGTCTAGTCTCTTGGTTTAGTAAGAAGCAAGTATCGGTTGCCTTGTCCATTGCGGAAGTCGAGTATATGGCTGCCAGTTATTATTGCACGTAAGTTCTTTAGATGAAACAACAATTGAAGGACTTTGGCAAAGTTATAGATCACATTCCTATCAATTGTGATAACACAAGTGCTATTAATCTCTCTAGGAACCCCATCCAACACTCTAGGAGTAAGCATATTGATATTAGGCATCACTTTTTTAGAGATGATATCCAAAAAAGAGATGTTATGTTGGAATTCATTGACACAAATCATCAACTTGCGAACATTTTCACTAAACCTCTCAATAAAGAAAGGTTAAACTTCATTAAGAGAGAATTAGGGATGTTTGATGGATATTCCCTGAAGTGAAAATTTTGATCTTAGAAATATTTGCTTTGTTTGGATGATATTGTTGTGAATTATATGATTTTCATATTTGAGTTGAGATGTCTTAATTTTGGATGGCAGTTGTGAACTTGTATGACAAATTGCACAAATTAAGCATCAATACATTAAAGTGG
>CATIWR010040363.1:0-47479 GCA_949677035.1 Omphalea diandra | reverse complement strand
TGTGGTTAACTCTGCATACTCTTGTGGGATATTACCAGTAAACTGATTACCAAACAACGTCAAAATTCTCAAAGATCTCAAACCTGATAATGCTGGTGACAAAGACCCAGATAGGTTTTTGTTCCACAAAACAATCCTCTCTACAAATCCAAGTGAATTGCAGAACACACCCCTGTAATTACAAGGCTTGCCACTAGAAACCCATGTAGCCAAACTGTTGTAGGGGTCATTGGTGATGCCAGCCTTGAATTGAAGCAAGATCTCCTTCTCAGTAGCAGGTGAAACAGAAGAGATGAAGAACCCAAGAAAACAAGAAACCAAGAGCAAAAGAGCATGAGAGGCGCAAAGTTGGCAAAATCCTCTCATGCTCACTGTACAAAAGAATGTTGATAAAATGGATCTATCCGTTTGGCATTATTGATGCCGGATCCAATTCACACAGCCCTAAGTGACCATCAATCACCACTTTGCTGCTTTACTGGAAGTAATGATTCTTGAAATTTTCAAGACAAAAAAGAACCACAGACTCACTATCTTGACCAAATAGACGCAGCATTTTTCTTTTTTCAACTTCCTCGTCCTCCACGTACCACTGAAATTAAAGAAAGGTCTTAAATTGAGAAGAACACATTTGCGCACACACAAACATGGAAATAGAAGTAAAGAAAGAAAAACCCTTTACTTACTAGGCAGAAAAATAAAGATATCAAGGGGGATTTCTCTATTTTCTATTTATTTTTGTGGGGTTGAGTAAGGAAATGAAATTTGAGGCAGGTAGCAGATAATACGGGAAGTTAATCAAGTGATGAAATGAAAATGGTGAAGGAATGGAAGTGGGGAAGTGGTGGCAGTACCTTGCCTGGAAAGGAAACAGGTAAGCCAATTTAATCAAGTGCTTTTAACTCCTCCTCTATATATGTACGTATGGTTTGCTAATTGCCAGTGTATGAAGTACCGACGGCGGATGGACCACGTGGACGTCAATTTCTCCTTTTCCTATCTTTCTCAGACTAGAGACTCATTCTTTGCATATATAATTGATTGTGGAAATATATAGTTTTGTGAATTAATAGAGAGAGAGAGAGAGATTTCCAGCGTGGTGTGTTGTTCAACTGACCACTGAGCAGCATGATAACCTGTGACTGTGTACAAATGCATTTATTCTTTCCCACCAACCAAGCCACAGCGGCCACCACCTCGATATAACTGCAAATGAGAGAGAAAGTAAATAAGAAAATGGATTAGTGATGAAACGAAAGGTCTTTGTTGTACTGTATTTATATATATCCATCTAAGATATGATTTATGTTGTAGGAAAACAAAATATTATTGCAATATAAATGATTATAAATATAATAATAATTTTATCTAAATTTATAAATAATAATTCTAATTGACTTAATGCATAATTATTTTTATTACACTCAGTATAATAAAGAATTTTTTCAATAATGAATTCTTATTCAGTCCTTTCATAAATATGAGATTGCATGTTTGAAATTTTTAATTCAAATGGCATTAATTAAAAGAAATATAAGAAAAAACACTAAACATTGATTTTGTATTATGCATTTATCAAAATTAAATATTTTCTTAGATGATTTTAAAAAGTTACATCCCACATTAATCCGACACATCTATAGATATTTTTATTTTTAAAATATTCATTTCAAAATTAAAACTCAAAAAACTAAGAAATGAGTGAATTCTTTATACTCTCAAAAATTAAAAGACTTCATTCACTTATCAGCAAGATGAACCTCAAAAAAAAAAATCAAATAAATGAAAAATGAATAAAATCTTTTAATTAATTAGAGTAATCATGAAATTAAACTGTAAAAAATAAATTTGAATCCTTCAGAAAAAAATAAATTTGAATCTCAAGCAGACTGGCAGAGAAGAAAAAGAGCAAAGAGTGTTGAGTGGGGTGGTTTTTGTCTAATGTGTTGACGAGTTGTTGGTGTTGGTTTATGTTAAGGAGCATAGAATTTAACAAGTTTCTTTTTCTTCTTTGCTTTTGTTTGTTTGTATCCGTTTCGAGGGTGAGACTTTGAGGGGACAATTCGTTGCTTTTCTTCAATTATTAATTAAGATTGAATTAGTTTTTGTAGTAGATTGAGATTGGTCCAACCATTTTGTTTTTAATTATTGCTCTTTTCGTCTCTGACAAAGTTTTATTTTGATAATTTTTCCTTTTTAAGATGATTATTAATTAAATAAATATCTATAATACCCTCATTAATTACATAAATATACTTATTTATAGTAAATTACTACTATTAATTTTTAAATTTATATATTTAATAAATACGTTAAAATTTTTATATTATTTTATTTAAATATATTACTCTTTTTATCACTATTTTTTTTATGACCATCTATCTACTCTTATCACCATAAGTACCGATCTTATCAACAATATTAAAATCAACAATATCTTATAAAGTGTTTTATACTTAATAAAATAAAAAAAATATTAATAGAAGTATTTTAATATTAAAGTGGCAAAATACACAAAAATAACTATAATTAACTAATTTTCTCAATATGTGTAGATAAAACTTTGTCAAATATTTTGAAATAGATGAAGTATTTATATATAGTAGTTTTCTTTTTATTTTACACCAACACATAATTAACTAAAATAAATAATTATATTTTTTTTATTTTGAATGTCAAATAATAAAATAGAATAAAATAATTAGTTAGTTTGTAATAAAAATATGGAGAGTGAATAATTCCAGCTGGAGTGAAGATGCGAATCCTCTCTTCCACTTCTGAAAAGCAAAGCACCTTCCACCTCTGTTCTTCCCATTTTGTATATCTTAATTTTTGTTTTTCTGAATGATTATTGATTTAAGTTAATTTGTTTTTATTAATTTGAATGTAACTCAAATTTGAACTTATATTATAATTTATACCTTCTTACTTTTTTGTAACATACTAAGTTAACTAAATTTACTAACTGTTTTATATATATTAATTAATGTGTTTATAAAAATTAAATTTCTATTTATATAAATTTCAAATACACATCTTCATATTGTTTGGTATATTTTCAATAATTGAATTGAATTTAAGCGATATATATCAATCATTATTGTTAGAATGATTCATTTTTTGTATAAGTTAGAAATAAATTTTTAGGAAACATTAAAAACATTTCTAAGATTATATATATATATATATATAAAGAAAGTTAAATCGTTTTATCAAATTTAATTATAATATTTTATTATTAATATTTTGAATTGTGGATATTATATGATATTGAATTGGATGATTGAGATACTTTTTTATAAAAAAAAAATGTTAAAAGAAAACAAAGTAATAATATAAATCTGTGATTTGTAAGATAAGTAAATAATAATGATGGTACTTTATGAGCAATTTTGTGAAGGGTCAAGTCAAACCTATTATTATAAACAGTTTTTACCTCCAATGCAGCAATTAACGAAGCATCTAATACCAAATAATTCTTTCTCATCATAATTGATTTCAATTATTGAGCATATGACACATGATAATTCAATTAATTTAATTCCCAATTCGATTAATTTTTTTCATTCATAATCTAGACATTAATTGGAGATATTGCGATAAGAACCTGTGCTATGAGTTACAGCAAAAATTTTCCTGTATCATCACTAAATTTCCATTTAAAAATTGTCCTTCTCGTATCGGACTATAAGACATGAATATATTGGCAAAAAAAAGCACCCAAAAAAAAAAAAAGGCCTTAAATGGAACCCTAGTGGTCCCATTGAGCCCTCACAAACCATTAATGGCCGTTCATCATTGAATAAGGACCGCTGGTATCGATAATCGATCGTCCACGGTGGTCCTTAGCTCCTCTTTCTACTTCCTTCTCTATGCCGTGTGTGGTTGGTTGCACTTTACAACTGCTCCAGGGGACAGCCCAATTCGCTAACATCTTTAATTTAATGAGCGTGTACTTACACGTCACAAACATTGATTTGTGCGCGTGGAATTTTGAACAATTTTATATATTTTTTTAATAAAAAATAAAATGGCAATTTTAGTAATTAACTGGCCAGCACTTCACCAAATGAGTAAGACAAGAAGTTAGAACAAAGTAGAAAGCAACATAATACGTTGTCAATGTCTAACAATGCCTCAAATAAAATTCTGGAAATTCAATTTCCCCAATAAATAAGGTTGGTGTCAATTTTGCTATGTATTAATCAAACACTTTCACCAGCACAAATATTATTTCCTTTGCATGATTGTAATTCTGTATATATTTTTAGTTAATTTGAGTTCAATCGAAATCTGAATAAGATATCTCACATTTTTTTAATTAAAATCAAAGACTTATTGGTAATAATTTAACATCGAGCAGACTCTTAGTTAAATTTTGAATTTTCAATCTGACTCACTACATATGTCCGGATTTAATAACCTTGCTGTAGACATAACCTTGTGGCCAACCATTACTGAATTAGACAGCAGGATGTGGGGTTATACCCCCTAAAAGGAAGGGTACTAACTTTGCTGATATTACCTCAACACGGCTACCTAGGCAATGGATTTCACAAGCTTCCTTACCATTTCTTATGAAGGCACCCAAAAATTATTATTCTTATTATTTTTAAAAAGTGCCCTTAACTTGCATGGGGGTCTTAAATTAAAAATGATTTAAAAAAAGGAGAAGCTTCTTTCAATCATCAATTCCATCTTAAATTCGGTTTTTAATTAGTTCTGTACTAAAACTTCTAATATGATCCTACTTTTGTCACTACCATGTTTAAAGCTTTCTTAGAGAAATGAAAGGGCATCTTTTAAGTCTCTTTGGTTGGTTTCCAAGAAAAACTAAAATGAGATTCTGTTTTTGTTTTATTTCTCAGCGACCCAAACAAAACTTTCTTGTTTAAGATTGTAACTGAAGAAGTTTCTCCACAATCTTTGAATAGGGTATGAAAGATACAAGGTTGAGAGAAGTTCTCTGAATTAGTGGAAAATTGAATGAAAAAAGCACAAGGCTTTTCACACACACTGGTAATTGTTGAAACTCACCATAGTTAATGCAATCCAAACACAATATGCTGTCATTTGTTAGTATAAACAATTTTTACCATCTTACTGTGAACATTTGTTTAAAGTTTTCATACTGCTTGTCCTTTTCTATGTGGGGAAAGGTTTAGAATAGGTTTAGCAATATTAATAATACAGGAATTTCACCGACGAACCCTATTTAATATATCAAAGACTTACTTTACCGTTGGCAGAGAATTCAAAGAAATATTAACTCTATCATCAATTTCACGATATTTACCTTTTTAGACTTTACAATATTTATCTTTTAAAAATTATACACTTAAATTAAGAAAACAATTATTTACAAATAATTTATATTAATATTGACTAATATACCTTTAATTATCTTCAACTAAAGCTCTACACTTAACACTAATAAGAAAATATTTAATTACTAAAATTTTACACTAACACTGATAGAAAAATATTTAATTAAAAGAGAGAGAGAAGATGATGATGATAAATTTAAAAAATAAGCAATTAATGTAAAATGATAATTATATTAAAATAAAAAATTTTCTTCTAGAACAACAGATATTATTGTAAAACGGAAGAAATATGTTTTACTTTGTATTTCATTTACAAGCAACAACTTTGCACAAGCCCAATTTAACCTTTTCAAGGTAGAGAGTTCAATCATATACAAATAACAATGAAAAAAATGAACACTTTAAGAAGAAATAAAAATGAAAAAACAAAAAAGGGCTGTACCATGTTAGATGTTTGTCCCCCTCCGTTGTCTGTATAGCACCATTCACTTCGTCACGATAATACACTCTATGGATGAAGCTTTTCCATAAAATAAAACCTCACCACTCCAATTCTATGCAACTAGTCCAGGGTGGCAGATAGCGTTACCCTGACACCAACCATATCCAGAAGCTATCCCAGTAGTGGTTCGTCTTGCAATACCTTGAGCTGCCTCTTTGCATATACTGTAAAGATAATTGTGGTGGCCACCATCGCACAGAAACCAACAACATTCATAACAATTTGGGGTGCTGAAAGGGAATGATGGTCATTTGAAGCATCAGCCAAGGTCTGTATAAGGATCCCACTGCAATGAATCAAAGTCTATGACTTCAAGACCAAGTGAAAGATTTTATAAATTTTGCTCAAGAACCATATTCCATAATCAATGTGTATCTTGTAAGGAGTTGATGGCTACACTATGTTGCAGAAAGTAATAGTAATGGAGGTTCATACGCCATGGAAAGCATTGATAAGAAAAGAAACAGGCAAGTGATAAATATGACAGATGCTGACTCAATAACCTTATGCATTCAGATAAAAAATAATGGAGAGATGGGAATAATTATCACTTGAGTCTCCAAAATTTCTTACAAACACCACAATTCTTGGAAGTGCCTGTGAGTACTACATCTAATTTTTCTGGGAAAGATCCTTGTGCTTAAGTAGGCATTACAGGCAAAAATGGAACAGTAGGAAGAAACTTGCTCTGGGATGTGATCTAATTGAATCTGCTAGAATGAGGCAGCTATGCGTTGTGTAGATGACTTCACACGTTTTGCAGCAAGCTAACTGCCAGAGCCCACAACATAGTGTTCTAAGGTTACCAGATCAATGTTTGTGACATGGTGACTACAGGATCTCACATCTAGCAGTAATAATTAGATAAAGAACACTCATCACCCAAGGAAGACTATAATTGCAGGCATAGCTCCTAAGTATGATGTTAGAAATCTTGATCTATACACCTCCCTGTGTCACTACATTTTAATAGTCCATCAAGCGAACTCAGTCTAGTTGTGCGCTAACATGAACAAGTACAAAGCCTATCTGAAGATCACCAGGTTTGCCCCCAAGCTTCCTACTCCCATAATTTAGCACCAAGTGGGGCTACTAGTTGAAGTTGGTGTCCAGGATATATACAATGCTGGCTATCTGGTGTGATGCAGGCCTATGCTTGGAACAATAAAAGTATTGTTTTACGCATGGAAGGAACCCATGATTGTCTTTGTAGAGAGTAGAGATCCAACCAATAAAATTTATTTTAAAAGTTAAAGAGAAGGAGAATGGAGCTGTGAGGATTGTGGTTAAGAAATGTAGACCCAGGTTGCTTTAAGAATTTGTGAATAGGTTAATACGAGTTTAATTTCTTATGGTGGGAAAGAGGGGATCAATTAATCAAGCCACAAAAAAGGAATATTGAGCATGCACACTTTCTGACACAAATTTATAGGATCAGCTGCCTTGATCAAAACCCTTAAAATGAGAATGTCATAAAGTTTTACTTAAAAGGTGTTTTAATGTAGTTAGTTTATAGTCTGTTAGTCTTCCCCAAGCCATTCTTCCCAAGTCCCTCCAACTGCCTAACTCAAGTCACCCCATCACTGAGCGGTTGCATATCTTGCTCTTAGACTTGGGCTCTTGGAAATTAAATTCATCTATGGAGAGATTTTTCCTAAAGCGTTTTTATCAAGTGAGGGCAGAAGGTAAAACACAAAATATATGGCAAACAAAATTTCAGCACATTTAATAGAATGTATACAGCATCAAAATCTTCCTTAGAATGCCTGCCACGTTCTTTAAAATGCAAAAAACAGAATATTTCCTAAAATCCCTGCACATTGGTCAATAAGCACTATTCCTGCTCAAGTAAACTTGGATTATGGCAAAAAAAAAAAGTGACAGTTGATGCATGTGCTAGCATATTCATGAATCATCAAACAGGACCCACACATTCAAGAGTCAGACATAACGTTATGATAGAAACCTATGTATTGAGGCACATAACACATGCATATAAGAAAGTGTGTGCATACATGTGTGTGTGTGTTTAAAAGAAAGAGCATTTGACAGAGTGACAGTTATTACGTATAGATTGCGACAAAAATCTCAGGCACCATCCCTACTAGTGATCCTAAGATGTAAGGACTGTACTTGACATTTGTGGCAACAGAGCAGTAATTGTACAAGATATACGGAAATGGAGAAATCCTGATTAATGTGACAGCTCGAACTTGATGAAACCAGTTTCCTTCACCAGCTGCTCTCAAAATGGCAGCTTTCTTTGGATATTTTTCCAACCACCCCTGCATCAAGAATTGTGGAACTACATTAGACGCAGAAAACTAAGAAGAAACAGTGTGAATATTGAAAAATGAAATTTTGGTGCAAGGTTCATACCTGAATTTTATGAAGGAACAGTGAACCAATGAAATATGGAAGTGATACACCCACAGCTGCTGCAGATATAATTAACAGAAATCCAAAGCCATAACCAAATGTCATACCAGCTACCCACATAGAAGGTGTAGATGGTAAAAGGAGGGTGGGAAATAATGCCACAGAAGCAAAGAGCAGAACTGCCAGCACTGGAGTGCTAAATGTTGTTGTCTCCCAATTTATAATAGGGATGAGCTCCTGAAAATCTGTCAGTTAGAAATGGACCATCTTCAAACATGCATAAATATCCCATAAATGAGGTGGTGAATTTGTAGTACTTTTAGCTGTTTCTAGAGTAATACTTTCTTATGAGGCTGAGCAGCAATAGAATAAATACTTAAGAGCACTTCTCACAATTGAACTAGAGCACCCATTAATAACACATAAAATCACATTGCCAACCTCCTATAAATCAGTTTCAAATCATCAACGGCACAAATGGAAAATGAAGCACCAGCAAAAAAAAAAAAGACTACGGTCATGAACGTATAGTTGTCACATACAACATGCTAAACATATAGTTGCTTTCTGTAGAAGTGAACAAGGTTGACCTATTCATGTCCTGATGATACAGGAATACACTCTTCCCAACATGGGGAATAAATTATACAAGTATAATCTTGTCATCCCAAAAAAATCCATAGTCATAGGGCCAACAACGACCGTTAAGTATCATCAAGCGGTTTGATGATCATAATCACCCATCAAATGCATTTATATATAAAACAAATCAATGCTACCCTTAGTTTACAGACACCTAGAAACTCTGGCAAATATTAAGAGGAAAAAAAAAAAGAAAAAAACAAAATAACAATGTCAATTTAATGAATCTCAAGATTGATAATGCACTTATTGAACCCTAAGCATATAATCAACGTTATAGTTTATCCATTGAAGCCCCAACTCATTGAAAGAAACGCTAAGCAGCATCACTGAGCACAAGAGCAAACAACGCAAATGAAAGCCACACGTGTATAGGATATGATACCATTAGCAATAAACATTAAAAAAAAAAAAAAAAGGAGAAAAAGATATTTGAATAACTCGACAGAAATAATTTGAAAAGCATAAAAGCTCAAATTTTAAAAGAGCTGCACATGAAAATTAAACAGAAAAGGAACCAAATTCATGGATAACTAGCCTTATTTGACAATGTTTGGCGAACAAAAATCACCAACACCAACCTCCAACAAATGGACATGCACAGTAAAATCATAAAGCAACTACAAATAATCCCATTAACGAAAAAAAAGCAAGAGCAACCCTAGAAACATGTTACTAAAAGAATTTCAATTAACGAAAAAAAGCAAGAGCAACCCTAGAAACATTTTACTAAAAGAATTTCAAATACCCAATCAATAAACATATTAAGAAACCACCACATAAACATAAAAATTCACAACCAAAATAATCTAATAAAAAAGAAATCATAACCTGAGCCGAAATCACAAAAAGATAAAAATTTTACCACCAAAACTAACCTTGTCCATGAAAAATGGACCAACCCATTTGAGAAAAACAGCAGCCAACAATCCCAAACAAGTAAACAATGCAGCCAACTTAACCCAATACCATACAACAGACCATCTCCATCTCCATAGGCATAAGCTAGACCCTTCTGCAAACCTAATAAGACCCACTTCCTCCACCTCACCGTCTCTTAATTTCACAAATTCCCCTCTACTATCATCATCACTATCAGTCACCGCTCCCATTCTTAGCTTTTCGTTAAATGTCATTTGATGAAAAGATAAACCCTAAAAAAGAAAGAAAGTTTGCGCCTTTCTGTTTGGTTCCAAGAAAATCATAGGAGAATTTGTGCCATCGTGAGAAACCGAAGAGAATGAAAGAAGAGAAGACTAGTAGATGAAAAAACAGACAAATCAATGAAGCAATATTGAATCCTAAGGCCAGAAATAAAATCCAAGAAAGGCAGAGATTTCTGCGTCACGAAATTCTTAGTTAATTGGCTAATCACTTGTATTTCCGTTACTAAATCCGTTTGTATCGTTATTTATGATTCTACCACAAGAAACGTCGGCGTTTCGTTTCCGTAAACGCAGTCGTTTGGCAGTCAGGTACAACACGTGGCGTGGGGAGAGGAAGATGTGGTGGTGACGTGGAGAGAAGGGTGTTTTTGTGGTGGCGACTTCACCGTAACGGGATCTATTTGAAAGTGATTGTGTCAGTGCGTCTGTTCTGTTCGACTCTGGACGGTTGCTGCCCATTGCTTATTGAGGCATTAGCGACGGTGGGCACGCTATAGGTTTTTGCTTTATTTTCTAATAATTGGGTGTCGTTATTCTTAAAAAGAAAAAGGCTCTTATTTATGAGAACGAAGGAATAAAAATATATATGCCAGCTGTATTTTTTTTTTTCTTTTAAATGTGGTATCAAAATAAACAGCCGTAATTAGAAAACAAGCTGGCATGCAAATATATATATATATATACACACGAAACAAATGTTGTAATAACAATAACAATAATAATAATTTATTCTTTGTCAAGAATAATTAAATTGTTATTTTTTGCAATTGTTGTTAAGATATAGATACATATAATAGACATTGTTAGTAGGATTCGATAGACAGATTAGTTTAAGTGATGGGAAAGTGTTTTTTTTTTTTTTTTTCCCTGTGTGTATTTAGTATGAATTTATTGAGAGTTAATAGTGCAATCAGAATTTTAATTCGATGGATTCATTAATATCTACACATACATTAGTAAGCTAATTTTTGAAAAAAAAAATTTAGTGATTTCCATTACAAAGTTATTTAAAATTATTCTCTACAGTCTCATTATGAATTATTGAGCTGAATTTCTTGTTCCATTTTTTCCAATCTTCTAAAAAATTTAAATATGATTAGTAAATATATATTGTGTTTTTATCAATTAATAGCTATTACAATTTTTTTAGCAATATTTAAAGCTAAGATTTTAGTAATATTTAAAACATTAAACTAAATCTTATATTGAATCATGAGTTATTTTTAAAATTATTATATATAATTTTGTAGTTAAATAGATAAGCTAGCGGCTGATGATGAGAATTATTCTTTTCAAACTATTTATTATCAAAACTTTTAAGTTTTAATTGTTTACTTAAAATATTTCTGAAAACCGTAATGGTTAAAGCAACATTGTAAAATGACATAAAATATAAAAAAAATGGATAAAATTAGTTGGGACAAAATGAGATTTGAAGATGCTTCTAAGATATACATACTTCTGTCGTTGGAAAGACTTGAGATCTTAGAAAACACATACGAAGCAAGAAAGTGTACAATGTGTGAAATTAACTAATCAACACAAATTCTTATTATAAACAAATTTGCCGTTTGCTTTAACTCATGATAGTGATTTTTTTTTTTCCCTTTTCTATCATTATTATTATTATATTATTTTTATAATAGATAGCTTATAAGAAATCAACGAGTTTAATTAAGACGCAAAGATTCGGAAAAATATTATATTATTAACTGAAATAAATTTAAAAAGTTTTTTTTATCTTTTGTTATTTGTTAAAAGTATAAAAAATTATAAAAATAAGTAAATAAAAAAAATCATGTTGGGAATCAAATTTATCATTTAAATATTTTGTGTAGAATAATATTACATTATTGATGCTTCTAATCAAGTATAATAAATAATTTACCTTTTGATGATGTATGTTTGATTGGTGCATTATTTGATAAACTAATGACATTAAGAAAATGCTAAATTTGGAAGTAGTATGATTTGGTTCACAAGTGGCAAAGTAGGGAATAGTTCAACAATTAGATATTTTAGTACTTCTTTTTTTATTTAAAAAAAAAAGTAAAGGTATTTACATATATTAGTGCATATGCTAAAATTGACAATAAAATGTCTACATATATAAGATAACAACGTTTAGGATTATGAACTTTCTAAACCCTAACAATCTTTTTTTTTTTCTCCACAAACAACATTTTTTTTAGTGTGTTAGGGTTATTGTCGGTATATTCTACCGGCAGCAAATTTTTTTCTCATTTTCTTTATTTTATTTAATAAAGTGTGCTATTTTACTATATTTGTTAGTTTTATTTTATTTTATCTCATTTTTTGAGAGTTTTTATTTTAGATTTGTTATTTTATCTCTCTTATTGAGAGTTTTTATCTATTTTTTGGAGAATTTTAGTGGTTTAAGATTGATTATTTTGTAATATATGATAATATATTATTGACTATTATTTCTCAAATATATTATGGCGTATTATATGAATTTCAATTTTCATCGCGCTATAACACTGTATCTAGTAGGAATCTCCATAATTAATAAAAATATAAAGCTATAAAAAAAAGATTCATAGTAAAATTAGAATTATAATTTCGAAGTTGAGTCAATGTATAGTTATTAATAGTATTGAGGATCGATTTCATATTAATACTCTAAATTATAAATTATTTTTTTTATAGAAGTCATATCATTATTTATAAATAAAAATATTTTTTTAATATTCTCAAAAAAAAAAAATCTAGGATCAACTTATCACTTGGGTTGGATGGCAGGAATTAAATAAAATAAAACCAAATTATGTTTGCTCTTATAGATTCCTTAGCATGTTCTCTATCCTCATTTTTTTGTTTTCTGCTCCACAATGGATTAGCAATTGGTTGAACTATGCTTAAAGCTTGGTCTCCCCTTATTGATTAAATCTTCTTCTCTTCTCAAACTCTTCTTAAAGAATTTTCTCTTGGTGAAATGGTCATTCTTAAAGTGAAAATGTACATAATTAAAACCTTATCGAGAGATTAAAAATTTAGAAATTAATGAAATATCAATCGATAATCTGCGATTTATGCCGTTATAGTTTAATATACTTAAAATATTAATAAATTAAAAACTTTAATAAATAAAATATTTATATAAAATATGCAATTAAATAAATAATATTTATTTTAAAATAAATAATATATAAAAACTATTTTTAGCTTAACTTTTGTAGTTATTTATTTTGTAGTTTCTTTTAATAATTTTGTATTTTTACTTATAATTATTTTTAATTAGAAAGTTTTACATTGAAATTATAATCATTTATGTGTCAAACTATTAATTTGGTAAATATTAAATTTTCATTTCAAATAAAATTTATCTAAAAATTTATAAAAGGTAAGCTTTGAATTATTTTATAGAAAGTTTTACATTGAAATTATAATAATTTATCTATCAAACTCTCATACATAATACCCCTCAAAGAAACTCCCATAAATAACAAAGTCATCTTTGATATTTGTCTTTCTAGTGAGGAAAAAATTGGTTTGAGGCATGAATAACTATCTTAAAGAGCCTTATTTCTAAGTACATAGCCACAATTTTCAGCACCTTGGACATATTCTAAGAGTGTTAAAATGATAACGTAACCTCTCATTACCCTCCAACCAATTTTTGATGGAACCCTATTATGAAGTTTCCATAACCATTTTTCTAAGTGAAAATTACTATTAATATAGGACCTGAAAAATGTATGAAATAAGCGTGCAATGCCCAAAATAAAAAGACTTAGCAAAATGGCGATAAAATATCATCATTTTTTGAAAAGATTAAATTTCAATTTTCTCCATCATTGAACTTCTAACAAAAAGTCCAATTATGATAGATCTCTTACTTTAAGTGAGATCTAAAGGTTTGGAGAAGACATCATTTTAAAAATCTTTCTCTAATAAGTTTGGATCTATGACTTTCCTCATTAAGAGAAAATTCATTTATTTCATTCTTCACTCTTCACAAATTGGAATAAAAAGGTTTTATAAGAAATAGATTCAAATAGTGGACTTTCTAAAAAGATGCCAAAAATCTAAAATATTTAAATGTGCTAAGTGACCTTGGTAAAGTCATTAACACAAACCAAAAATGAACTATTTATCATAAAAAGACTCTAAAACAAGCCTAGGTAAAGAAGAGTGTCGCAAGAAAGACTTAAAGACAACTAGCAGAAGAAAAAACACTTTAAAGGCTCTAAGAACCCAAAGTGGTCTCCCATACTATGATTGGCCTCCTTAACTTCATATATGAGTTTATGAACCCTATAAAGCTCTTAATGTCTCATCACACCTTATCTTCAAGAGAAAGCTCTGAAACTTTAACATGAAGACATATCCTATTTGGCCAAGGCTAGGTAGGTTACATAACTCCTTCAAGACACCAACATCACTCTTCAATGCATCTATGACTAATAATCACGTGACACTCTTTAACATCAAGTGTTTCTTACTCACAATAAGTTTATGACATAACAACATAAAGAAGAAAGATGTGAAGACTTAGTGACACATTTTTATTAGTCATCATTTATACATTTATGCCTAAGAAAGAAAGAATATGCTTGACATATTGTATGTGGTCCTAAGTATTATCCCTTAAGATTGTGCCAAGTGTCCAAAAAAGGATGGTGGGTACTATTTTATTTTACCTATAACTAACAACATCTACGAAGAAGTAAAAAACTCTCAGCAGCAATAAGAACACAACTCTTTTTACTTTTTTCTTCTCTATAGCTCAAACACTATGTTTAACTTATTTTTAGATTTGCTTGGTTTCCATTATTATTTTTCTTAATTGAATCCAAGCTTTAAATTTGTTTCCTTTCAAGATTTGAAATTTAACTAACAATTTGCAATTTTTTTTTTAAATATTTGAGTTCAACTTTTACTTTTCTTTCACTTTACTTTTTCATGCACTTTGTGATCATATTCTTAATTTGTTCTTTTTTGTGCATAGACTCTCTAAGGAGATTTGACCATACATGTTATTTTAATGCGTATGATCTTTTATTTTTAGTCCTTTAATCTTTTTTTAAAATGTTTTGATATTGTGTTTGTCTAGTCTTTAGTATTTCGATCTCATACTTGTGGTCTATTTTGTGTCTTTTTATGTTTTCTTAGTCCTCTTATATCTCCTTATATTTTTGTTTCATGTCTTCCTACACCATTTGACCTTGCTATTATTTTTTTGTTTTTTTTAATATTTGTCACTTCTTTACCTCACCTTTCATTATTAAATAACCCAACAACATCCTTTGCTTCATTTGGAGATAACCTTTTGTTTGAATTGGACCATATACCTTAGTTTGACATGAAATATTTACCTTTGGAGCATTTACCTTAGTAAGACTCAAAGTTTTTATTTCACTTGATGTTAGAGTAACCATTTCTTGGAGAACATTGTCAAATTCATTCACTTAGAGCATCTTCAATGGTGCTTTTTAAATAAAGATCATATTTTGAGTAATAAAGAGCATTTTAAAGCATTTTCAGTGATATTTTTAAAATAAAGATAATAATTTGGGTAATAAAAAGTATTTTAAGAAATCTTTAAATATAAAGAGCAAATAAATTTATTTAAGTCCAATAGACTCTTTATATTTTACTATTCATTTTGTTTTATCCTCTCAAAGCATTTAATATAACATTTTTGAATACTGTGGGAAGAGAGAAAAAAGTTTTTCAAGAAAAAAACTAAAAAAACAAGATAACAATTATTGATATGTATGAAAAACTGAATTGCATTAATCATATTTGTGGCTAAAAGTACCGAATAAACCCCTGAACTTATCCTAAAGTAACAATAAAGGTCAAAATAAACTTTTTATCAAATTTACCTCTGAACTTATATTATTTCATCAAAATTACTTTTGATCTTATATTATTTTATCAAAATTACCACTGATATTATGTTATTTCATCATAAATGTCTTTTTTAGTCAAAATTATTCTTTAATTTTGTATTATTTCGTCATAAAAGTCTAAAACACTAGCCAAGTAGAGTGCATATGACCTTGTATTATTTCATCATAAAAGTCCAAAACATTAGCTAAAAATAGTGCATATGTTATAAATGCAATTTAAGAGAACCAAACTCAAATAGACTTCGACAAAAATACAACTTTCCCTAAATCGTTAATTCCCTAACTCGCAAAAACACAGTTTGACTTTAACAATAGAATTTTATTAATTGAAGAATACGAAAGAGCAGTCTTCGTGTAGTAATAATTTTATTCGTTCGTCTAATTATAACAAATATAGGGAAAAATGAATTAAATAGGAGTATAATGGTATGCATAAGTAATGCTAAAAATTTTTATTTTAGAATTTAATAAATTATATATTAAAAATAATTTAAAAATAATTAAAGAATAAAATATTTGCCTCGTGAAAAATTTTCATAGGCAAAAAGTCTCAATGGAAGTAGGAATATAAGAAAAATTCTCCTCATTAGGAGGTTACTGTACATGATGAGAGATAGTTCTCGCCCCGCCCACTTGTCATTCCTAAGTCAATATCATATTCAATTAATATTTTAGACTTTTATAACGAAATAATACAAAATTGAGGATAATTTTGGTAAAAAAGACTTTTATGATGAAATAATATAAGATCAAAAGTAATTTTGATAAAATAATACAAGTTCATAGATAAATTTGACGAAAAAGTTCATTTTATCTTTTATGGTCACTTTGAGACAAGTTTAAGGTTTATTTGGTACTTTAGCCTTACATTTTGTATAGAGAATAAAATTTGGTTTTCTACATGTCGAGAGTCAAACTCACTCTCTAATTTATGATTTAGAGTTAAAGAGTGAGTTGAAATCTTATTTTCTTCAACTACTCTTTATAATAAAAAGTTTAGGTTGAATAAAAAGTGGATTAAAGATACTCTTATAAGGCTAGCTTGGAGTCCATCAAATGCAAATTCAAAAAGGGTGGATTTGTTGCATTCTTCTTCCTTCTTTTGAGCTAAAATCAACATCCTTAAGAGAAAAAATAAGGAATAATATACCATATAGAAGGGAAATTCGAAGAGTAACAAATATATGATATACCAATATAATAAATAGAAGCATATCGCTAATTAGTCTCCTTACTTTTGTGAGAAGTGTTAGGTTCCATTTTTTTCATATATCATTATACTGAGATATTTCACCAATTTGATAAAGGTTATTGAAAGATCAAGATTATTCTTCATTATGTAACCTATAATGTTGATTCGGTGTATTAGATTTCACATAATTTAGAAAAAAGAAGAACACATTAATAAGATTTATTGGCGGGTGAGAATAATACTATATCAACATATAGGGTAAACCTTGTTTTCTAAGGGACACTTTGAATTAGAACTTAAACCATTTCGGTCGAATTATAAAAGCCTAAATCATAGATTACAAAATTACTAGGCTGCTACTTTAAAATATCACTTTATTTAATAGGGGACGTGATCAAAGGCTAAATGCATAATTTGCCCCCTAAACTTTTCATGAAAAATCACATTAACACATCACTTTTAATTTTGTAATATTAAATACTTTTATTTTTTGTATTTAATCCCTTAAATGCTTATGTTGCCTAGTCATTTTGTTATGTTATTTCACATGTCAATAAATGCATAAAGCCTCTCAATTTGCCAAAAAATTATTTTCAACACAGTTTTTGCTCACTAAATACTATCTCTTTTCTCATATTCTTCTTCATCACACTTTTTTTTTTTCTCTATTCTCTTTTTATTGGTTCTTTCTTTCGACACCATATGATCAAATCTAAAGAATCAAAAGTTGCCCAAACTGGTCGACATCTGACCCCTTATCTTCTTGATCCATCCAATCTTGATTTATCCCTTTGTCTCTCATCATCTTCTTTACTTTTTTGGAGTTATTATATTTCTTATAGCTGCATACAAAGAGCTATTATACTATTTATTCAGATGATAAAAAAAGATGAAATACAATGATTTATTTAGTTTGTCATTAGAGTTGGTATAATGCATATATCTTCTTCCATATTTTTGTATTTATGAATAGAAAAGTTGAAATTCTTGCCAAAAATTTCATTAGGCCTTTGAGGTGGCACTTGAGTTATAAAAAATGACAACTTATGTGCAAAAAGCTAAGGCAAATTCAAAAGCCACTAACCTGGTCTCCAACATCATCACCTAGTTTATCATCTCTAATATTTTCTTATTTTTTTCACTTTTTATTTTGGGGTTGGAGAATTCGAAGAAAGGAAACGAGTTTGAATAAGGGAATTTGATTTTTGAATTTGAAATGTGTACTATTTTTAGTGTAAAGTTTTTTTGTTAATAAAAATGACAACTTATGGCTATAAATTTAAATCTCATCTCTCCTTTTCACTAAAAGTAGAAGATGATGACAGTTTGAACTATTAACACCTATTCTATCTTTTGCTCTACTTCTTATACCCTTCTCTATTTATGGTTCAATGTCGTTTGAGCCACTTCAAGATCTTACAATTTAGTTGCGACCTTAAATTTGAATTTTAGCATTCTTCGATATTACATTGCGAGTTGTTGTTTGGTAGTCACAGCGAATTTAGGAGTTGTCCAATTCACAATCTCACTGATACCATTATGAAAGAACTCAAAACTTTTCATAGATAGAAGAGCATTTGCTCTGCTATTAGAAAGAAAGAACTTAAAGAAAAAAAAGGAAAGAGTCATTCATATTGGCTTTAATATTAACAAATTGTATAGAAATTCAAATGTTTGATTATGCGGAATTTGAAAAGCAAAGCAATAATTAAAGGTTTAATGACTCTAAAAATCTAACATTTATCGCATATTTGCAAACACAGTTCATATTTTTAAATTTTGCAATTGATACTGATTTTTGAATTTAAGTATCAATCATAGCTTAATTATAAAATTAAGAGAAAAAAAGAGTACTTATTACCCATTAAGTATCAATTTTTCTCTAAATTTTGCAATTAACTTATAATTAATACTTAAATTAAAAAACGAGTATTTGAAAAATTTAAAAGTATGAATTATAATTATAAATACTCGAATAATTTTAGATTTTTAAAACTATTAGGCCATAATTGAAAATATTTACGGAAAAAGAGTGAGGAGGTCAAAGATAAATAAAATTATTAAAATAGTTAAAAAGAAAAGTCCAAGTCTTTTAGTCAGTAAAAATTATTCACATGTGAGTGTTTTTTTTTAAACATATCAGAACATTTGAGTTACATGCTTTTTTGATAGTGTTCCACATTTTTTGCAATTGGTTAAAAATAAAACTTTAAAGATTTAATAAGTTAGAAATAAAACTTAAAGTATTTAATTGATTAAAATTAAAAATTAGATATCAAAACAACTTTTTACGAAAAGTTGAGAAAGCAAATTATACATCAAGTCTGTGCTAAAAATGAAGTCTTCAACAATGAATTAATAATCTACTCATTTAGCGTAATAAATTATGTTATTCCCTTCCGTATTATGTCATTATTCACGAACTATATGAATACTGTAAAACTATAAAAAACAAGAGAACCCATTTTTAATAAGTTTAGTTTAGTAATTTAATTTTTTTTATTATCTCATTTTTTTTTCCTTTGCAAAATCTGCAGAGTGTTTCACTTTGTAGATTTAATAATTTTTTTTTATGTTAATATGGATGATTTATTTAATAATAAATTGAAAGGAAGAAAAATTTATAATTCTACCATGTTGTAAATTGATATTACCTCTTTGATTTTTTTTAACAAATAGTTACTTTCTCTATTCCTTTTTATTTGTTATTTTAAAATTTTATTTTATTTCAATTTATTCATCACTTAAAAAAATAAGAAATATTAATTATTTTCTTCTAATTTTATCCTTTTTATTATTATCTACATTAAATACTTAATATAATTACTCTAAAAAGGTTATTTAGGTCTATTTATTATTTTTTTTTCATAATTGAAGTTATCTAATAACTTCTTAATCTTTATATAATTATCTTAAATGATAAATAAAAAAGAACAGAGAGAGTAAAACGTAACATAAGCCAAATATAATAGAAAAGTAAAAGAAAATTAATCTCCAATAAAATAAAGCAACTATCTTCCTTTTGGTATAAGAGAAATTTTTAGAAAAAAGAACAGTTATTTACACTAATGTATTTCATCTTATATACTCATTTAATTATATAATATAAAATAATTAGTTATAATTGTCTAAGAATTTATTATTATATTTTTTTTTCAAATAAAAAATACTCATATAAGTAACCACATGAACAAAACCTACTACCATTTTACTTTATTAATTCGGACTCATGCCAGTGGACTTCCACTGGAATCGGAGCTTTCTTTCGGGCTTTGTTTGGCAGTTACCCTCGGTTTGGATAAAGATAAACTAAGAGAGAAAAAAAAAAAAGAAAAGAAAGTGCTATAATTTTGTATTACTTAGAAACGAAAGGAAAATAAAAAGAAAAAAATAATTATTATAAATGGTAATAAATTTACTTTTTATCTTAATATTTTAATTGAAGAAAAAAATAAATTTATTTTTTTAATTTAAATATGAATAAATAAATAAATAAATAAATGTTTTTTTATTTTTTTTATCTCATTATAAAGAGAAAAAATAAATAAATAAATAAAAGTTATTTTCGCTTTTTATTATTTTCTTTCCTCTCTAAAGAGTTCCAAGCATAGGGTTAGTGAAGGAAGAAATGAGTGTCGATGCTCATCAGTTGCAGTTTCAACGCCCACCTATCTTTCAATTGCATTCCCGAAACATTTTCCATATTAAAAAATCTTGTCTTTTGCCTTTCTTGCCGCGAAATTGGTCCTTCAAGCCTTCAGGTTCTATTCTTGTTTAACAAATGCTTCTTTTTCTTTCGGCAGTCTCGCTTTTTGAATCCAATTTCATTGCTTCCCTAATCTCTCTCTCTCTCTCTCTCTCTCTTTTCTTTCAGAGTTTCGATCTCTGGGGTCCTCGGTGCAATCGGGCCTCCATTTTCTATGTAAATTTCCATTTTATTTTCCTGACTTTATTTCATCTCCTTTTTCCTTGATATCTTTTAATGGTTTTTTTTTTTTTTTTTTGTTAATGTTCAATAGCTGTGAGGTCAAGATCTTTAGTCACCAGATGTGTGTCAGAAGTTTTCTGATCCTTTCGAGCAGGATCAAGGTGGAAATTTTGTAACAGAACAAAATGAGGTATGTAGATTTTCTTTTGTTTTCTTTTCTACTTAAATTGGAATAATTACGGAGGTAATGTGCGTTATTATGTTATCTAATTGCTTGCAAAACCAAAAGGTGTTAAATCTTTTCATGGTTGGTTCTTTTATTACCTGTTAGCAAAACTTTCTTTGTAGCGATTACTGGGTACATATTGATTTTAGTTGCAAAAACTAGAAACTTTTAATAGTTTCATGGCTGGCTTTTACTACCTGAGTTAGCAAAAGTTTCATTGTAGTGATTATTGAGTGCGTGTTCGTGTTAATTTCGAAAACCACGAAGTTTGAATCTTTTCATGGCTGTTTGATTTATTACCAGGGTTAGCCAAAGTTTCTTTGCTGCAATTGTTAAGCGCATATTGATATGCTATATAGTCTGAATGTAGAAAATTACGTGTGAAGTTTTGTAACTACTTTTATGGGAAGAATTCAATACTTTGGTTTATTTGTAACTCTCTTAAATTCGGAAGTCACTTTATTCTTCCTCTCTAAAATTTAAAGCAAAGCCAAATACTTTTCTCAAATCAAGTGGTACAGACGGTTTTGAGCACCAAATTTTTGGAGCTAAACCAGCTGATTAACAGGCAAGGTTTAATTAAAAGTATGTTCTGGGATGCAATAGAATCAAATAAGCTTTTGAGCAGATCTTATGCTTACGATTGTACTTTTGTTCTACTTTAGGTACTATGCTCCTGCATTGGGATTTTTAATGTTTGCAGTGGGGGTCAATTCCAGTGAAAAAGATTTTGTTGAAGCATTTAAGAGACCAGCAGCTATTTTGGTTGGTTAGGTTGGACAATTTTTTGTGAAGTCCATTCTTGGATATTTCTTTTGCCTAATCTCTGTATCAGTGTTTGGCCTTCCCACTCCCATAGGTGAGGGATTATCTATCTGACCTCCAACACTGGTGAAGTTGTGCTAACATTTTGTGAATATACGAGCCAGGTGCTGGGATTATGTTGGTATCCTGTTTTAGTGGTGCCCAGCTTTCAAATTATGCTACTTTTGTGACTGATCCTCCAATGGCTCCTTTAAGTATTGTCATGACATCATTGTCTACTGCTACTGCTGTTTTTGTTACACCATTGTTGTCACTCTTGCTTATTGGAAAGAGACTGCCTGTTGATGTAAAAGGAATGGTATCCAGCATCCTGCAGATGGTAGTGGCACCGATTGCTGGAGGGTTGCTTTTGAACAGGTGATACCTCACTCCAAATAAGTTGTTGAAGTGATAATTTCCTTAAGGCGTACTTATCGTCTTGTATGTTTGCTTCTACAGGTTCTTCCCCTGGATTTCTAATGCTATTCGACCATTCTTGCCTCCTCTTTTAGTATTTGTGACAGCCTGCTGTGTTGGAGCACCACTTGCTATTAATGTTGAGTCTGTTGTATCCCCTTTTGGAGCAACGATATTATTACTCATCATTTCATTTCATCTGTTTGCATTTATTGCTGGTTATGTTCTTACTGGTGTTGTCTTCCCTAGAGAACCTGACCTGAAAGCACTTCAAAGAACAATGTCCTTTGAGACAGGTACTGCCTTCATTACCAATTCTGTTAATTTTACCAAAGGTTGCATCATTCTAGTTGAAAATATTGTTCCTTTGCGGGGATGCAGAGCAGTCTTCTAGCTCTTGCACTTGCAAATAGGTTTTTCCAAGATCCACTTGTGGCTGTGCCTCCGGCAATCTCTGTAGGTTCATTTCTGCTTGTTCTATTCGATTTTTCTATATACAATAGAAAATCTGAGCAAATTGTGTCTGCAATCTTTCCGTGAGAATCAGGATTTTTGCCCCTTACAGAAGTGAAACTATTACATAATAATTCTTTACATGTCAATTCTATGGATTTTCATTAAGGTATGGTTGTGATGTCACCTAAAGGTAATAGCTGAGGCAATTGGTGCAGGAATTAAACAGGGGAAATCTGCTATCTTTTCAGTTGTGGCCTTCTTTTGCACTGAATAATCCTAACATCTAGTTCATATGTGTAGCATAATTAAGAGTTATCTTATTTATTCCTTGGACCTATGGGTGTATGTTTAATGACCTTGGGATTCAAGTATATTGTTTGGGCTTTTGAATATCATATTTGAGAAACTCTAAAAATAAGCTCTCCTTTGCTTATTTTTGAAAGTAATGCCCAATGCCAAAAATAAGTTAAATGTGGCTCGCTTGAATTAAGTGTTTAGTTTTGCCAGTAGGATCACGGGAAGTTATGTTTGTGTTCTTTTTCTATAATGGAACCATAGCTATTCTTTTGGCAGATGGATTTAGTACTTCTTAGCTAACACAACACATTCGTTTTTCTTTTCACTGTTGATTCCTTAGAACTTTGAGAATGAGAGATCATATTATGGTGGCCATTGACATTTTGCTGCCAGAGATGCTTACATTTAGAGATTATAGCTTACATTCTAATTTGCAGATTTACTGCTATTACTCAGTATGACATGGTCTTCAGGTTTCATATCAATCTTGAGAAATATTTACTGTTTCTATGATTGCAGACTGTAATGATGTCTGTGATGGGCTTTTCTCTTGTCATGGTTTGGGCTAAGAAGAAAGAAGTATGATGAAACATAGTTTGTCCAAATTTCTGAAGTTTACATATTGGAAGGATGCCCTGTAGTGACTATACGACTCTTTGCTGGGTTTCCGTTTTATCTGTTCCTTGAGCTGAGGAAAAAGAGGAGCAACAGTGATAAAACGTAGCTCTTGCAAGTTTTGGAGATCATCCATCCCTTCTCTTGGGGTGCATATTAGGCATTCCTATAATGATAGAGCCATCAAAGAGCTCTTGAAGGACGATTAGGAGGCATTATGCAGTAACTCTCAATTTCTATAAATGGAATGCAATATTTATATATACATTCATATTTTACTCTAGTATTTCTGCAGCTGAGACAGGCTAGGAATCATACCAAAAAGAGAAGGAAGAAATTTTATGTTAGAATGTGTCCAAACCACTTGAAGGGAAGAAGTCTTGTCTCACAACATGTGTAATTATACAAATTCTACTTTTTACTGTGTTATGATCTTTGCTCATTTGCACCCGTCACAAATAATATCTATGAAAGTTAGAAGGGCCATTTTGAAGGTCTGAAGCAAAAGCTTGTCGCTAGTTTCACTTCGTGCCATGGTTGCAGTTTCATATCAAAGCAATGCATAATGATATGGAATTGGCTATTTTTATTTTCATAACATCATAATTTTGAAACGTATAACAATATCACCTTTGCCAAATCTCATAATCCTGAAAATGATTATAGTATCAATTGTGCCAAGCTTCATAATCTTAACAACAATTATTTGGCACAGAAGCCTGGAAACAATGATATTATCCCTGCACCAAGCTCGTAGTCCTGAAAACAGTCACAGCACCGCAGCCCGAAAGCTCAGTAGCGAGTACTGATACCTCATAAATACACATCAAATGATTTTAACCCTTCAGCTTATTCAGGTAATGATCTCAGCCGTCCAATTCCTTTCTTTGGTAAAGCCATCTGTCTGCCACAAAGACCATTAATTAACTAGAACTTTTGGTCATTAATAAAGCTCAAAACTTTACCCGCTCCACAAACGCCACCATGACCATAACAACAGCGGCCACAGCCTCACTATTCTTCTGTCTCTATCCTATTTCCTCTTACAAATCAAAACAGACCTTTTTCTCCTCTCTCTCTCTTCCACCGACCCGCAGAACTGTGACACGGAAAGCCTCCAGAAATTATGGTGCAATTGGCGGTTTATTTGGGGCGGGTTTGGCCCTCACCGTAGTGGGACCCGCCTCAGCTGCCGGTTTACCGTTGGTGGGTCAACTCAGTGAACCCGCCAATGCACTATCTTTGCCCACATGGGCTATCCATATTTCCAGTGTTGTTGAGTGGTGAGTTCCCTCATCTCCTCTATTTTTTATATTTGATGAGTTTGGTGATTTGGTTGGTGGATTTAAATTATTAACGTTATTATCTCTAAAGTTAGATATTTAAGTGGTAGTCTTATTTATTTTATTCTAAAATTGGACTTTTTATATTGTTTTGCTAATTTGATTTTGGAGTAAATTAAGGTACGATGAGGAATGACCCTTTAGTTTAGTGGAACTTGGGTCGTGTCCAGGACTATGATTGTCAGTTGAACTACACTCAAAGCCGAATTAACCAAACAAAAAAGTTAAGGTAGGATGGTATCTATTGATTCATAGTCTAGCAGGAAAATGAACAATTTAGCTCAATTTAGGAAAGCCATTTGATTTTTTTGTTAATTCAGTTTGGTTAATTAGTCAAATATGATGAGCAAATAAACCGAGATTGACACTTGTGTCCATAGCTATGATTTCAACAATAAGAAATCAAAACAAGAATTCGATGCTCATACTCAAGCCTTCCCTTTTTCATTTGCTTTCTTAACAACACTTCGTTTTAATGTCTTCGTATCCATAACTAAGTGCATTATTTGCTAAACAGGATAACAGCAATGGCTTTGGTATGGCAATATGGGGAGAAATCTGGGTTTGAATCTTGGAAGGGACTCTCTTGGGGTATGGTGAGTTATTCTACTCAGTATGGTGAATTGTCTGCTTATTTATTGAGAACAATTAATGATATAAAATCGATCGGTGCTTCAATTTTTTTTAGGTACATTAGTTGTGTGTGTTACGTGTTACTACATTACTGATGTCAATGGAGGTGGAGTTTCTGGGTAATAATCACAGTTTAGAATAATTCAATGATTTAGAGTATCTGGTCACCACAAGCAGTTCTTCCCCTTGCCTAAAGCCCTAAATTTCATAAGACTCATTATCCATTGCTTAATGCAATGTTTGAAATTGCCTTATTCCAAGGATCCAGGGGAATGGACTAAAGCAATTGCTATTAGAAGTTGACATGCAAATGACATCTGGGTGCTTCAATTCAATGAGTTTTTTGTCTTTCAAAACTTGTGGCTATTTTTCTTTTTTTTTTTATCCATCGTATACTCTAATATCGAGTCACTGAAGAGTTGAAACTTATAAAGAATTTCGAGTTATTGAAAATTGGCTGAAGCTATGGTGCCGAATTGTAATAATTTAGCACCCATATACTGAATGTTCATAATCATTGAATATGTACTAGCTTAAAGCCTATAAAATATAACTCAGAATCTCATTTTTGTATTACTTATTATTTGTTAATTTGAAAAACCAGTTGATATAACTCGATTCGCATATAACGTATCCATGATATTCAAAGTATAGAAATATTATTTTCATTCTGAATCCATTTTCACAATTTTCATAAACAAAATCTTAATATATTTTATACCATGTTCAACATTATGCATTGTCTATTTAATTTTAAATGTAGAATTATGTGATTAACATGTTACTGCATACTTACATGAATATGTCAATAATAAGAAATTTGATATTAGTGCTGAATTTGTGACATTCAGCACAGTAGTAAAGGCCTGAAGAGTTTTCATCTTCAGTTTGTAATTGTTGCTTTCGAATAACTGAGTTTGTGAGACTTGAACTTGATGTGGTATGCTCAGACCTTTTTTTTTTTTTGGGTTCACTGCTGCCTGGTTAAAAATGTGGGGAATTTCAAAAAACATGCTTGTGGTTTGAGCGTTTTTCGGCTTTAAGTATGTGGTATATTCCTTAAACAAATTAGTATATGTGGTTACTCCATTAGCAAAATGCATTTTATTGTCATAAAACTGTTAGATTGCTGATGTGGCATTTATATGATGGAAGAAAAAGGTATGCGACATCAGTAAAAAGTGTCACATTAGCAAGAAAGTGTCACATCAGTGCCATGTCAACAAAAGTTTATGATGTTATGGCAATGTACTTAATTCTGCCAACAAAATAAACAGCATACACTGATTTGTTTTAAAAAAAGAAATAACACATACTTAAATTTGAAAAATGGCCAAACTGAATATATATCTTTTAAATTTTTCCTAAAAAGGTTGAAATGATGATGGTTTAAGTTTAATTTACTTGGGTTTGCATTTGAGTGGCTTTACCATCGACCTAATCAATACCAATATCAAGTTTAGTGGCAAATGCCATCAAAAGATTGGGCTGATACCCTCTTTCCTTATTTGTATATATACTTAACTACATGTTAAACATATCCTCATTTAGGTCTATATGTTTTGCCTACATTGGCTTATTGATTGGGATTTCTACTTAAATCTAGCTGATTCTCATTTTATTTGCAATGTAGGTACCTCTGCTTGGTGGAGCATTTTGTGCATGCACATGGCATTTCTTCTACAATTCTGAGTCTCTGGAGGTAAGAATGGTTTTATCACTTTATTGTAAAAGAGAAAATATTTTTGTAGTGACACATTATAAATGATGTAAAGATTGAAATACAGAAAGGATTCTTAGATGAACTATGATATGTGCTCCATAATTTTGTAGTATGATGTTAAAGATCTATGAACATGACTACTCTTTAACATTTATTCTGCAGTAACTTGTATGTGAGTTCATATAAGTTATGCAATAGAATTCTGTCCTGATTGGTTGACATCAAAGCCTATTTGGCTTCCAATTTATTGGCCAAAGTCCAGGCTCCATTAATTTTAGTTTTTGGGCCATAGGAGCCACTATTATGCCAGGTTGTTTTTAGGCTAATGAGACCTAATCTTTTATTTTCCTTGCCTAATATATCTTCAGTGACCAACTTAACCAAACTTATCTACAACTCTTCTTGTGTGCATTGCATGCTGTGGAAGAGGAGTTCTTACTGTCTAAGTACTTCCAGGGGATTACTTATCCTGTTAGTTCATATTAAAGGTACTTGTTGCACACTGTGCATAATCTTATACATGCATCAAAAGATCATGAATACAAGTTTTCTAGGCAGTATTATATCTTTTAGACCCTTAATCCTCCACTAAAGTGAGAGAGTTGTTTTGCTGGTGACCTGTAGGTATTGGTGGCTCTTCAAGCAGCATTGACAGTAATAGGTAATGCCACAATGTGCATTGCTGCGTTTCGTATATACAAGTCATTGGAGCAACGTACCAACAATCCTTGAGAGTTTCCAAGTATGGATGCCATTTTGTGTGCCTGACAGACTACTTTTCCTATATCTGCTATTTGATTAGGTAAGGTTGCTTTCCTTGGTAGTGCTCTAATTAAAAGTTGAATTTCTGATATCACAGTTATGACATGCATCTATATGCGCATGTGTAGATACATGTATATGTATAGGGGTGTGTGCATTTGCGCTTGTGCATACCGACACAAAGAAGTATTTACCTCTTTGCTTTAAGAAAACTTCTCAAATCGGGACAAGTTGGACTCCTACAGCTAGAGATAAGAGCTGGACGCCTTGTTTTTCCTTTTCCTTTTTTGTGGTCTTTGAAATTTAAATATGGTGTGCTTGCAGTGGAATGGCTGGAAGGAGCCTCATGTCAAAATGCCAGTGTAGCTTGAGCTGTATGGAGAGTACCATGATGCTAGATGACATTGTCAAGCTAGTGGGATCGACTTGAGCCTCTGTACTTGATTAATTCACATTTTCTTTTCAACGGCTTGGATTAACCAATGGAAGATTGCCGCAACTACAGACTTTGTAGTTTCCTGCTATAGTGTATTCCTTAGTTACTTTTCACTTTAAAATGGTTACTTTTGCTTAAATACCATAATTTTTCTTTGACTGCTGTGTTGCTGATGCATCTCATCAGATCATATGAGTTTGAAACTTACTTCAACTTTGCCTAGAACTAGAAGGACGGGTGTGCAGATTGTTCCAACTTGCCATTATGAGGTTTTGACATGATAAAAAGGAAGATTACAAGGACAAATAACAGAGAAGAAGATATTTATATTATAATATGAACAAGGGAGGGCTGGATTAAACCCCTCCATGGCCATGATGGGCATTGAAAATTTTATACTAGTAATAATTATTGAGGATAAGAGAACTCATTAAACGCGTTTGATGTTTGAAACTCTGTTCCCAAAAAATTATATTTAACCTTCATTTCTTCTTGTTTGTTTTGTGTTGTTTGCTTTTAGATAAAGTGAGAATGAAAAAAAGAAAATTGCTGGTTAAAGAGACCTCTATACAAAGTGTCACAAAAACATGATATAATAAAAATAAAGAAAAATGAAAAAAGAATATTAATAAGTGAAAAACCGTAAAATATTAATAATATGACAGATGATATTTATTCCAAGAATTACTCTTGCAAATTCTTAGTACTATTGAGCTTCAGGTCGCGACCAGTCTTTGATTAGAGCCTCTGCATTGCACTTCTCGTAACAGTTGACTCTCTTGTGATGGTTGTCCTTGATTGCTTGAGCATTAGAGAAGCTGAATCCAAGACTTCCATGGCGTAGGTGTAATCCAAATATCAGAAGTTAATAACAATGGAATGGAGAGTTTCAGATGAGCTTAAGGATGATTAGCTTACCTTAATACTGATTTGTTAATCCCATTTAGTTACGAAATCAACACATAATTAAATTATGGTCTCAAAATTTGTTTAAAATGATAATTCTTGATTATTAAGTTAACAGTTTAACATATAAATAATTAGAGTCCCTATCTAATTAATTAAAAAATGATAAATGATAATAAAATTTTATTAAAGAAAATTACAAATAAATAATTAAAAAATAAGACAAAAAAATAGTGCTCGAATATCTTAAAAAATAAATGTCATATTGGTTGTGACATGAAATATTAAAACATATAATTATTTACTTACTTTAATCATAAATCATATTATAATATTAAATTACAACTACGTAACGTGTTAATTATTGATTATTAACTGAAAAATTAGATAGTATTTGCTTTTCTTGGCATAAATTTGCTATATTTACAAGAAACAAAAAATAATAAATATAATTTATTTTTAAAACATTAAGATTTCATCATGTTTAAATAAATATGATTAATTATATTCGTTATATCATAACCAATAAATTCAAAATTAATAATAATTTATTTTCATTAATGACAATTTATCTTCTAAAAAAATTTAATTCTTTAACAATTTTAATTTCCAAATTAGTTTAAATAACCTAAACAATATAAATCTCTCAGTTTATTTTATGTGTAATCATGTCAACATGAGATCATCCAAAGCCATTCAGTCACCGAAATTTATATGCTTGTTTTACTCTAAAAGTGAAGAATGCAACTCAACAGGAAATGAATGAAGTCCCTAACCTTGATAAAGAAAAAAAAAATGTTCAACAAATGATAATGTGCAATTTTAATCCAATTAAAATTAAATATGCACTATTTGCTAATGGGAACAAGAATATTCCTACTAAAAGCAAATTAAAATTCTGAATTTTTATTTTTGCATAATAAAAAGAGGGTACAACATTTATTACATCACAAAACATAAACAGTTAGGTTTTCTTTAACTAAATTCAAGTCACAACAAGACCCAACAACATTCAGGGTTAGCATCAATAACTAGAAACTACAACTAGCTAGCTACACAAAACATGTCATGTGTAAAGCTTGACTTTTTAAAAATTATAACAAAGTGAGAAAAAATAATAAAAAACATAAATTTCTATTTCTTTTACAATTTATATCAAACATTCATAGAATTTCAAAAGATGGTTATAGAAAGTACTTTACAAACTTCATTTTTTTATTGCCTCTCACCATTTTCTTGAAGCAAAAGGTTGAAAATTGGAACCCTCTATATAATTATTATTATATATATGTTAGAATGCAGCAAATTAATCAGGGAAATATAATGAATTTTTATTTTATTTTATTAAAAATAGAGGCAAAACCTTAAGCTAGGCTATACAAGTGCAGTCATAGGAGACTTCAGAGATATCTTGCAGAGCCATGATAGTATTTTATGTGACGAAGCATCGAAGACATGAGAATTAATAGGTAAAGATACACCATAATCAGATAAATAATCCACCGCAAAATAGACTTCTCTGAAAGTATGATGAAGCTTCACCTCCCAAGAGCAAGAAATCAAATGTTGAATATCCAGGACTGACCTCTTGTTGGCGTTCCAAACCGGTGGTTGATCACAAACCATCTGAATGACACTTTTGTTGGCTGCTTCTACAATACATTTTCTGTACCCTTTATCCCAAGCCAAGCTTAGATGCCCCGTGATTCCCATCTTTCTTAAGTATATTTAAGTTGATGTTAGTGCTGAATATGAAGAATTAATCCCCATCTTTATTTTATTCTTTGCAGGCTTCAAAACTAAGGAAAAATACTTTTAGTTGATACGTCAACTTCCAAATCAAAATAAAGAAACAGGGAATCATTAATTGACATATTAACTAGTTGGTATACAGTATCTCATCATCATCATTTACCTTGATCATAATAACAACATTTACTTCCAGACAAATCCATTACACCTTATTAACATACTTCATAGCAAGAAAATATCAAAGAAACAAAGAGAAGGGAAGACTAGACTTTTTGCTCCCCTTTGTAATTTGGCTTCTGATACATAATTTAGTTAATCAGTTTTTATGCAAAAGGAAAAGGGAATGAGGAAATTTCTTTTGCAATTCCGACATTAAAGCCAAGTTTTCTTGGTGGAGAAGATTAGCTTTCTTCCTCAGCTTCTCATTTTCTTCAACAATACTTTGATTCTCCAAATACAGCTTCAAGTTCTTTAGTTCCATATCCTTTCCCTCCTCTTCTTGGCATCTTCTCCTGCTTAATTATGTATACATATCTAACAATATTAATTAAGAACACACTACAAAAACGTGCATGCATTAAAACATAGAGTTGCATATATGTATCTATTCACCTGGTTGTTAGTCCAAGAACTTGAACTTTAGGTTTCTTTGATCTTTGCTTTCTCTTTGCAGGGTAGAAAGGAGGAGATGGGAACTTTTCTATTCTATTTGTACACATTTTCCCCCCCCTGCTTCTTCTTCTCTCCAAGAAAGTATTCAAAGAGATAGTAAATGGGAATTTAGACCTGACTGGGATATGGGAGCTCCTATAAATATAGGTGTGGCTTGGGTTATTATCCATGTGGTGGGCTGGTGGGTATTGTGTGAGAGAGAGAGAGAGAAATGGGATTGCTCATTTCTCTTCAATGGTAATGATGGCAGTTGGACTCATGATTGCCAAGGGAAGCAACCCCATAAACTGATGAATGAGGAAGAGATTAAAAAATAAAATTAAAGAAAAAAATAATGTTAAATATATATATATATATATATATATATATATATATATATATATATATATATATATATATATATATATATATCTATATATATATTATAAAAATTTATAAAAAAAAATATATATTATATCTTCAATGCCCTGTGTATCTCAAAAAAAAAAAAAAAAAATATTTTTATATATATATATATATATATATATATATATATATATATATATATATATATATATATATGGAAGGTTCTATATATGTTCTACCTTTTTTTCCTTCTCAATTCTCATATCTTCTACCTATGGCCTCTTAAACATTCAAAGAAACCAATGAGGGTTGAGGACTCATGTTTAAAGTAGTTATCATCATCTTCTTTTCTCTTATTGAAGTGCTATTTGATAATAAATGAAAGTTATATATATATATATATATATAAAATCAAATGGATCTTGAGGTACAATCTTGAATCATACAATGAGATAGCCGTTTTCTTAATGAAATGGGATTCGATAAACAATGATGATAACCAAGTATCTGAAAAAGATCATTGGTAGGTTGGCCTACCTAATTTGTGATAATTATTTTAAGCAAGTTAAAAAGATATGGGTACCCATGAACAAGTTAACATGCAATTCCAATAAATATTTTTAATTTGATTATAGATCGTAAAAATTAAAAGTATATATTAAATATTTCTATCATTGTCGTTAAGCAATAATAAAAGGAAGTAAGCTATAATTAATTGTGTGCGTGTTAGAGATGAATGTTTAGATTGAGCATTTACATGTGAGATTTGATTTGATTTCAAATTACTAATAAAAATTATTTTAAAATTTAAATAATAATTTTTAATTTGAATTCATAATTATAAACAAGTCGAATTGATTTGATTTAAAATTTTAAAAAATTATTTTTATTTATTGACTCGATAATTAAATTTGATTCATTTATAATTCAAAATAATTAATTCAAAAGTGATATAATTTAAACCATTTTTGTCATCTTTATAAAAAGTTCAATAGTCTACTTTGATATTAATATTTTTTTTTAGTATTAAGAACAAATATTACATTGGTGAGATTCGAACCCTAATATTTATTGTTAAATAGTCTCACCTTACATTAGGTTAAGACACCAATTAGTATTATTAATTTTTATATAGAAATTGATAATACATTGATGGGCCCAAAAGGAAGAGAAGACATGTATTAGTGATAAATTAATGGTGGTTTAATTTTAGATGGCACACTCCGTAAACTAAAGTGAAAGTTAGCATATCCATGACGGATAGGCTGATTACAAGTGGCTTCTTGGCCTCACATTGTTTAATTGGGCCACATTATATAAGAACGTGGGCACTTTTAGGTTTCATATATCTCTTTTATTCTTTCTGACTTTTTACAGCAAGGGGACCATTATCATTTTAGAATAGAAGAAGAAGAGTTTGGCATATATAGATAGATAGATAGATAGATATTATTGGCACCTTCATATTCAATCCTTTCCTCTCTCACTCCACTTTTTATTTACTTGCTTATTATGATCATTATACATATTTTGAACACAAATATCTAAGAGTCAAATGTTACATTGAGGACCTGAAAACCCCATCAACTCTTTATTATTCTCTTCCTTTGATGACAAATGATGCTTGGACAAGAATAAGAAGAGAGGATGCTGTCCATGATCATGTGATGGTCTATATGTCCCTGTGAATTTATGATTTTAGTTTATTTTTAAAGTCCTTTCTTTATTCAAATGACAAGAGATGGGTTATAGGAATTTCAACACCTAAGGTTTGCATTGAGAGAGGCCAAGCAATTTGATGAGTTTGATAAAGATTTAAAAATTCAACTCAATTTAAAAATAATTTATTTTAATTTAAAATTAAAGAAAATATAAAATTAATCTAACCTTATTAACTTGAATTAACCCGAATTATGTGTTAATTTGATTTAAAGCATTTAAAATAATTAAAATTTATTTAGAAATTAAGATAAAAAAGTTTTATTTTAAAAATTAAAATTAAAAATTATTCGATTCTAAACTTAAAAACACAATTTAATCTATAGTTCAAAGCAATCTTACGTCTCTTACAATTGAAAATGACTAATTCTGAATCCATTTAAAAAAATATAAGTTAAAAATAATTCTACTTAAAATTAATTCAATCTAAAGCTATTTGATTCAACTCATCTACCATCTTTAAAATTTACTGCCAAGCCTTAACTCAATAGCTAACATAGTATTGTATTATTATATATATAAAATGTCTATTTTATCCCAGCTATTAATTCTTCGAGCATTTAAGACGTGAAAAATATACTACAGCATTTACAGCTTTTAAAGGAACAAAACCCAAATAGAAATAGTGTAGGCCATATACCTGAAATCAAAATAACTTTATATATGCCGTCATAGTATTCGTAAGCAAGTTGTCTTACATTAAACGCTTTAGAAATTTTATTCTAAATATTAATTTTAAAATTTGAATTCAATTAAATAAAAAAATAAATTTCTCTAACTATTTAAATTTATCTAAAAATCTTAAATTAAAATCTACTGAATAGGATACAATAAATTATATATAAAATAAAATATGTGAGCTACTTGTCATTAACATGTAGTTTATATATTGCCTAAAAGGAAAATACGTATCTTATTTTTATTTTTGATTCATTGATGAGGTACGTAAGAAAAATTTTATATGCATCTGAGAATATATATATATATATATTAACGAAATATAAATAAAATAGGAATTATAATGAAAAGATAAAATAATAATAACTCATTTTTTATATGAAAAAAAAAAGTATTGATAAGGGAATAAACAAATGTACAAAGCCCCCGAGGTGCAGGTGAGAAATTTCCAGATTTTCCCACAAACTCTTCTCTTTCAATCTGAGGGAAGGAACTCAGCTTCTAATAAAAACTTGAAGTTTTACCGTTAGGATGTCACATTTGGAACAAATATTGTGTGCTATTTTGTGGTGATATATACTTAAAAACTACTATTACTTTATGTATTTATCATATATAACAAATTAATAGATAATATTATGTCATGATGATATATGTACAATATATGGATCGTATAATACCTCAGAAAAAAAAAACATATGGATGATATAATTAATTTATAAGCAAAAATCTTTGGTATTTAAAAGAAAATGATAATATATATATATATATGAAACTGGTACTGACCACTTTCATCAATATACCTTTGACTTTTACACCGATTAATAATTAACTAATGGATTGGACAAATATAGAGAGAGAGAGCAATTTCTTTCTTTTCCGTTGCCCTTTCTTTTGTCACGGTTGAATAAAATCCATTTGATCAGTGTTATCTAATATTAGTTTTAGGTATGGATTGAAAAAGAAGAAGAATGAAATTTTCTTAAAAAAATAATGAGACACTATTTTAGTGGTATTAACGTTGTTTTATAAATTAATATTTTAGAATTAGATTAATTATTAAATTAGTTAGTTGACTAATTTTTTATTTAATGTTGATTAGTTTTTTATTTAATTAATTGCATTCAATAGAATATTTTTTAAGAAAATTAAGACAAATAAATAAAAAATATTTAGAATCAGAAAAAATAATATGATAAATAATAAAAAAATATTTTTAACATTTAAACTTTGAGTAAAAGAGTGTTATTTTTTTTAAAAAAAAAATTTTTAATGAAATGATGTATTCTCAAATTGGATTAATTTGATTCTATTCATAGATTTTAATTAGTTGTTTTCGATTTTTGGTCATTTTTTAGTCTTACTGCTTCTTAGTCTCTAATCGAAATAGATTATCGACCTGATTTTCAATTTTATTTATCTGATTGACCAATTTAATTTTTGAATTAAAAGATTTCAAGTTCAAATCTCAATTGAAATAAAATATAAATTCCTTTTTTGTACCAGTCAGAACAAAAATTTTATTATATCATGCCGTTGCTTCCATTACCATCAAAGAGCGGAATTTATTAAAAAAATCTCGAAGCACTCATATTGTCTTGGGGTGCAAGAACGTCAAGCCACAAGAAATGTAAAATACAATTGATGCGTAAAATAATAATAATAATAATGTAAGAGGTAAGTGTATATGCAGATAAGAATACTCTAACAATAATGATACCATATTTGAATTGGGTAAGGAAGAGGTTCACTTATTCGAATAGACTGAGGACTAGAACCACTCAACGTAGCTTCACTTATTTCTTCTTTTACTACCTCTACTACTTCAAACCCAATATACATGAAAATAGTCAACATAGAAATGAAATGAATTCTCTTCTATCTCTTCAAGTGCCCCCCCCTCAAAATTAAATTATTTTGACGTAGGTCTCACATGCATCAATTATGGGCCCATCTCCATTCTCCACAACTCATACTCTCTGTCTCATCTATGTCTCCAATCCAATCCAATATTGTGCACTTGCAATTGATTGCTTTCCTTTTATATTGGTGTATACATTCATCATCAACCTCATTGCCATCAATTTCTCTCTGCGTCATGCCAATTTTGGTACCTTTTAATTTAATTATCTCTCTTTTTATTTTTCAACTCGTACATTATTATGACCATATACACTTGTGGAGATTACGTAATATTTTTATAAACTCTCAACCGTATATATAAATACCTTTTTTTTTAATGTAAATTTATTTATAGCAAGTGGATGTTGATATTATAGCGGTGAGAGTGTAGAGTTCGTTATGTAGGATTTATATACGAAAATTAAACAAATTAAAATTGAATTTGTCATGTCATTTCAAATATGAGAAAATAGCACAAATTTAGAAAATATCATGTACGAAAATTAGTACACTGATGTGAGATGATAGAGGTGGGGAAGAAAACAAGAATGTGATACAGAAAATTTGCATGATTATGGCAACCAAAATAAAAAAGGTCTATATATGAGGTCGTGATAGCTACTTAAGCAAACCTCGAATTTTAGCCTAAACCTTCCTGCTCAAGAGTCAAGAGGCATAGAGTCTTCAAGAATAAATCAATGTGGAAAAACCAAATGATTTTCTTCGATGCATAGAGAATTAATTGATCCAATTTTCAAAATTAACTCTTTCTCCACTTTCAATAAATCGTAATGTGGCACATATGTGTGGGTTGGACAATATTATAGTACTAGTATTACAAAGGTCTGCAGCAGTTGAAAAACAATATTCCATAAAAACACCACTATACATGAAATATACAACACTAAAGCAAGTGTAATTAAACCTTTCTAGTTCCTAAGGCCACTTCAATTTTATAGTATATTTTATTTCATTTTCACAAATATAATTTAAGAGCTTTTTTTTTTTTTTTTTTTGGTTCAATGATAATATTTAAATTATTATTCTTTTCTCCAAGACTGCGGATCCTGCCGCTGGACCGGAAAATGCCCGTTCATTTGCCATTGGGGCCAACAATATTAGTTGCTGAGACATCCGAGAAGGCGGCAAATCGTAAGATGAGATCAGATTGTCAATATATATATATATATTTAGAATATCTTACTAATAAAATAAAGAATGTGTTAATATTATGAGCATCGCCGGAATGTATAATTAGCAATTTATAATAATTTTGATAAATAAATACCTTCTAATTCATTTTAAATTTAGAGTTTTTTGAAATAAAAACTTTTTATTGTTTCTAAAAAATCTTCACCTTTTTTTAAAATTTTTTCTTCTTTTTTCTTTTAAGGTCACTATCGACTTTTTTTATACTAATGATGGTTTCTTTTTTTTTTTTTTTAATGTTTAATAATACTCATTTTAAAATATATTTAACTTTTTTTTCTTAAATCTATTCTCTTTAAATTATTCTGAGATCTTCTCTTTCTCAGAGGGTGATATTTTATATTCTGCTGTTATATATTCCATCTTTGGTGGATTGTTTTTATTTTTACTGTTTACTGACTAGATGTCTAGAATAACTCAATATCAAGTATAATAGTGTATCTTCTACAGAGAATCTATGTTTGCTAGTATTTAGATCAACTTTGCAAAAAAATCAAAAAAGTCAAATAATGGCTAATATTTGTCATTAAGTATAATCTAATTCTTTAAACTGAGATTATTGACTTCATTTATGGTAGTCATAGATTATCTAGAATTTTATTACGGAACAAATAAAAATTATTATAACATTCCAATTGTGGTGTCGGCTTGAGATACTTTACATCTAGAAGTGTTAACTTGAGTTGCTTAGAAATTATAAAAATTTCATATTGAAAGCTAGCAAGGAAAGTTAAACAATATATATATAGGTTTGAGCATAATTATTATAGTTACTTGGTTTATAATTGAGTTCAAGTCATTACAATTATTTTCTTAAAATTTCTTTTATAAATTACCAATACATAAAACAATAACTACAGTAAATACTTACACATGATAAATACTTACATAGGATAGCCAATAACATAAAACAATAACTACATTAATCCTTACATGTGATAAATACTTACACAATATGGTTGAGTTCAAGCTGTTACAATATATAAGTATAGTTGACTTAAAGTCGTTACAATTATTATCTTAAATTTTCTTTTATAAATTACCAATAACATAAAATAATAGCTATGTTAAATACTTAAACATGATAAGTACTTACACAGAATAGTTGAGTTCAAACAATTACAATGTATAAATATAATTGAGTTTAAATCATTACAATTATTATCTTAATTTTTTTTTATAAATAATCGATAACATAAAATAATAAGTACATTAAATATTTAAATTAAGTATAAAATAACGAATATTTTACTCATAACGCTTTACAATCACAATATCATATTATAGTCCTTTGTTATTATATATTTTTAAATATTGTAATTCAAACCCAAATCAAAACAGATTGATTATTTATCAACGTGATTAAAAAGTTAATATTTTGTAATACATAAAATTATAGAAACAAAAAATATGTATTATTATTTTTGTTATCCAAGATGTACATATTTAGAAACTAATATTAGAAAAAAAAAATTGTTTTATAAAATATTATTACCGTAACTGACATTTGGTACTCTATAATTACACAACGTGTATATGTTCATAAGTTTACAACTGGTTTTAGCTTTGTGCACTTTTCTTGAAATTTATTGGATTATTTAAAAGAGTACAGATAACTGAAACTCTAAATATGATCTATCTCCATTTTATTGGGAGTTTATTGCAGGGGAGTGTAAATAGTTGTAGACTTTACAGCCCCTTAAATGACATTCACAACCCAAGAAGATGAATCAATCATTGTGAAAGCCTTATTCTGATTCTCTATTTGGGTTTAATTAATAGATGAAAAGTAATATAAATTTTAAGTCTAATAAATACTATTTAAGAATAAGAAAAAAATCTAAGCCCAAATAAAATCTAGCCTCTCTCCAGCCCACTAGACATATACACTTTTGGATTTTGGTGGGTTGGTCTCGTCTGCCCAGCCGAATAAGTAACATTGCTTCACCCATAACCCACCCTATTTGCATTTTGGTCCGCACCTATTGACACTGTCTCCGATCAAAGTTTAATTGCGTAGAAACTGTCTGTGTTTGAGATATTTTCAGTTTAAGTTCATTTTTTTATTTCTATAATCGACAGTCTGTTTTTTTCTGCTTTTTCTTTTCTTTTTTCGAAATATAATGGGAATGAAAATGCATGTTTGAATCTAAAGAATTTCAATTTTCAATATCTTATAAATATTTTCGATAACACTAAATATAACAAAACAGATTACTTAAATATCACACATATGAGATTTGATTGATCTGTTATCCGTCTAGTTTAACTATTAAGGGTTTAGCTATTACTGTTTGTTGATTATGGTGGGCACAAAATTACGAAAACTAATCATTAAATTATGAGTAAATTAAAGTGGTTCAATAGAATTAAGGCTTTGAGGCATGTAAATTGCTTTTAGTGTTATCTGTATCATTACTATATCCATAATATTTGCAAGATGAGTTTGTAAATATACGGAAAAAAAAATCAAATCATTATTCATTTATATCATTAGTTTAAATAAAATATAAATTTAATGAAAATATAATTATTTAAATTTATCCTTTAAAATAAATAATTGTTAAATTTTAAGCATCGTACTAAATTTTTTTATATATCTAATAATCGTTAATTTACTTTATATTTTTTCAGAATATTTCAATTGAAAAAACTTACAGTATGTCGAGATCACTACATCACATTGAATTAATAATGAATTATTTTTCTGAAACTAATTGCGTAAAAAAGATAAAATGCTTAAAACTCATAACTACTTAAATAATTTTAAAAAAGATAACAATCAGTAGTATAAAATTGCAATATTAAAATATAAAACTATAATTAGGACAAATAATTGCAATAAGGAAAAATAAATGATGCATGATTGTTGGCATAAGGGAAAAAGTAAAAATTATAAATTTTAAGAATTATTTAGATTACATAAGGGAAAAAAAATCAAGTTTTTGGATAAATAAACTTGATAAGATTATGGATGAATAAAGAATTGTTAGGTTAGAAAAGGAAAAGAAAAAATAAATAGGAAAACATACCATGGCAAAACATTTTATCTTTTCCTTCTTCACCTCCATTACAGCTGTCGTTTTGCCACCTCTATAGCCGCCGCTGCCACTTAACGACGGCCACACCGATTAATTTCTCATCCTCCTATCTCTTAAAGCAAGACCCTAATACTGGAAATAATGGGCCCTGGTTTTGAATTATCCACGGCCACGGATGTTTTCAATTTTCCAAGGGAAACCCTGATACAAGTGGCTACTAGAGTACACCTCTGATACAATCATTTAACTAATGTAATTCACGACAAGCATCAAATAATTTTCTTAGGCCATCCACTTCTTCTTTTTTTTTTTTTTTTATAATTTATAACAATGATTTAAGCAGGTCAAATAATTTTAAAGTTAATAAATAATATAAAATAAATATTTTTTACAAATCTTATAAATTTGAATATTATTTATAATAATTTTACCATATTTCATAAATGACACGTCAAAAAAAGTTGAAAATTTAATTTATTTATTCATAAAATATAAGGTTATTATTATTAAATTATTAAATATATAGGTAATTATAGCGATTTTATTAATATCTAGATTTAATTATTTATATATTAAAACATATTAAATTTAAAAATAAAATTTATATTCCTATTCTATAAATGTAACAATTTAAAATATAAAATTATAAAAATATTTATTTTAAAAATAAAATTATATTTCTCATTCTACATGTAACGAAACATGCCTCAAATACTTTTTTTTATCATTTTTCTTCTTTTCTTCCCCCTTCAGTTTCACTCTTAGTATCCATACCAGCAAAAACAAAAGAAATTAAAAGGTCAATTTTTATAACTTAATTTTTTTTTTTATCATATTCTCTCATTTAGACTGTTCCATTTTTCAATTGCTCGCCATTTTGCTCTTTTCCCTGTAATCAATGGTGGATATGCCAATTCCATAATTTAGCAAATCAATCACTTTGTTAAATTTTCATTTACAAATATTTAATTTAACTACATCCAATAATTTTTACATTTTTACTACTTTCACAAAATATTTAAACTTTAATAATTAATTATCACATCGTTCACCGTGACCATGGCTACATTGTTTACATAGCTGACAACCCTTGGATAGCTCCACTTGTGACACAGGTTGCAGAATTACCACTTTAAATTGTGCTACATAAGCAAGTAGGTCAATTTTACTGTGTTGTTACACTATGTGCTCTTATATAAAATTTTAAATTATATATATAATTTATTTAATTATTTATAATTATTTTATTTAAAAATAATAAATAGTTCTATAGTAATGAAATTATTATTTAAATCTGAAAATTATACTAATTATGAAATAATAATACAATATTATACAAGACATTGTAGTGTTTTCCAAGCATCAAACAAAAATTGATTTATACCAAATTATAAATTAATTGCAAAAAAAATTACCAAATTATAAATTAATTGCAAACAAAATTAGTTTAGACAATAAGTACATTGTTTTTTTCTTTAGTTTTTTTATGATTAATCTTTAATTTTAATTTTTCCTTTTTGTAGTTGAACTTGAACACTTAGGTATCCATGTTACATAGGTCCTTCAACACATTTAGAATAAAAAATTTCCATATGTACCATAGTGAATTATAGTTAGATTATATTTTTTTTTAACTTACAATGAAACTCTAATATGTTTTCTTATTAAATAACAAAATTAGAATGATTTTAAATATGTAAATTCTCACTGTATTTATTAGTGTCAAATTATGTATTTAGGTAAGTGAATGAAAAATGCATGAATGAAGGAAAAAGAATAGCATAGATTCATAATAAATTAGTTGAGTATAAAATTTTACTTTTCACTTTTTGTTTAACAGCGATTCACATCGTTTTTTACATGAAACTACTCAAGCTTTTGTTGATGAGTATAAAAACAATATTGTGGTTTGTTGTAATTTGTCCATCTTTGTGTATATGTAAAGTTCAACATTATAATATCACACATGAGTTTTATATTACGATATCATAATTAATATAATTTTAAGTATTTAAATAACAATCTTATTAGTGTGTATAATTATTTATCACTTATAATAATTTATATTTTTATAAAAGTATTATAAATAATTAATAAATTACACATATAATTTAAAAATTTACACAATTATATTATATTATATGTCACCCTATAATTCATTTAAATTTTAATTGATTTATTTTGCAATTAAAAATTTAATCAATGTCAAATATTTATATATTTTACAAATATGAAAATTAAATCGAGACATATATCAAGACTTTATTCTTTCTTTCTTTATGTAAGGAACGCTATTACTATTAAAATCATTTTAAATATAAACATATAGGTTAAACTCATAGTTGATGATAAATAATGATTTTTTTTTTTCTATGAGTGTATTAATCTACGGATAATTGTAATTATAATTTATAAGTTTTCAAGTTTTGTAATGTAGGTATCAATATTGTCAAGCTCCAGCACTGCCATGCTATCGCTTGGGATCATTATCCTCGAACTTTATATATATATATATATATATGTATGATGACTGGTAAAGTTTGACCATCCTGATTTTTTTCATGATGAGAAATGCACTTAATCATCCATCAAGCAGATTATCAATCGAATAAAATTTTTAATTTATTATTTTCAATTATTTTTATAATTTTCAATATTTGAATTGAATTTTTTTAGGATATAAATAATTACAAATCAAACAATTTCAAGAATAATAATACATTTTGCATTAGAATTTGAATAATTTACGTACTTAAATAAATATGAGGTTATTTTAGTATTTACATAAATATAATGAATAATTATTTTAATTATTTTTTTTCTCTAACATTGCTTGCATCTAGCGACAAAAAGTCAACAAATTATCCTCCTATTCTCTTTAAAAATTTAATCTAATAATGATACAATTATAATTATAGTTTAAAGGGGGATGGTAGCACTATAATTTTAATAAATTTTAAAAATTATTGTTATTATATAATGGAAGTTAATAATTCATCAAATAATAGAATATCAATTTTTTACTTTTTTTTTGTATAGAATAAATTATTAAAATCTCTCTAAGTCTTGACATAATTCACTAATTTATTTTTTATGTAAACAAATACTAAAGTATCCCACAATTATGAATCTGTTTCCTTTAGAATTATTCTATCAATTTTACTTTTCCAATTTGAGTGATCAAAACGCCCTCAACTCACATTTTTTTTCTCCATTTTCCTGTAATTTCTTATAATAATAGATTACTTCATTTACACCAAACATAAAATCTAAATAAATAAATAAAATACATTCGTTCGCATGTAGAATTCATCAAACTGAGAAACATAAAGCACTACAGTAAAATAAAGATTAAATACCTAAATGAAAGAAGAAAAAGAAAATAGTGAAGATGTTATTGCCACTGAGCAATGATAAATGGATCAGTAACTAATGTTGTCGAAATCACTTCAACATCCTCAGTTCTTATGCACAAACAGTGAATCTTCTAATTAAAATAAATCATTAAAATTTTGTCATTTAATTCACTGGTAAATTTTATGGTGATATATATTATTGCATAAAAATTTGGATTATATATATATGTAGTTTATTAATTATTTATAATAATTTTATTAAAAATATAAAGAGATAAATAAGTACACACTAATAAATTATTACTTAAATATTTAAAATTATATTAGTATGATATTATAATACACTATCTTATAGATTTTATAATATTCACCCTATTTACAGTTTCCTCTTATTATCATCCAATGATCATAAGGGCAGTATAAAAATAAAACTCAAATGTTAAAGAGCATGATAGAGGCCTATATACATATATTTTTTAAAAAAGTCTAATAGGAGTAAATTATTAAAGAGTGCATTTGAATATCTTAATTAAATGGACACATCTTTAACACACATCATACAATCTATTTATTTTGCATTAAGAATTATAAAACAAAAAATATAAAATTATAATAATAAAAAACAAAGCATAGAGCTCCAATAAATTATAGCATTCAACCACAAATAAAATAAAGAAAAAATTTCCACCGTTATTCATCTTGAGCAATCAAAGGAATGCAAAATCTTGAAACATGAAACCATCACATTTCCTACTGAAAATTAAGAGCTTTTTTTGGAAAGTATATCTGCATTTGTGCTTTAAGATATAACTAACTTTAATCCATTTACTTACCATGAGCAAGACAACGACTCCATTATCCCATATATTGTTTGATTTGGCTAAAAATAATTATTTTTAGTGCAAAATTTTCTTTTTTTGGTTTTTTAGTGTTTGAATCTCATTTGATATTTGTTAGTGGCAATAACAATGAGGTCTTTTCCTGAATTTTAAGTTCACACAGAATTTTTTTATAATAAAAGAAAATATACTTATTTCTTATTTACAGTGTTATCACAACTGTCAAAACTAATAAAAATTTAATTTTACAGTTTAAAATTAAAGACTAGAGAAAAAAATAATTAGTTATTATATTCAACCATTTATAATTTGTAATTTAATGAATAGATGTTGAACAGTGTAGATTTATATTTCAATTTGTGTATATTTATTTTGGATTTATCTTTGATGTTTTACTTTCATATTTTTATAATTTTTCATAATATTGTATTTTTACTTAAATTTTATTTTATGATGTTGGATTAAAGTGGAGAAACATGGATTATGGAATTCTTTTGTCTTGTTAAGAATATTAAACTTTCTTAATCTTCAACAAATAGAAATTATTATAACATTTAATATAAGGACCATTTAATATAATAAGAAAAATATAAGGATGTGTGCCAATATATTTTTAATAGTAAGAACGGATTAGCACATTATGACAAAACCCGAGGGTGTTTTAAGTAATTTACCCTTTTAGTATGCTGCATTATCTGACACGGAAAGGAAACTAATGATATGTGTCTATATAAAGCATAAACACGAGTTATTATTTTCATCAAACAATAGATTCAAACACGCATCTAATTGCCGGAGCCAAACCCTAGTTTTAGCTGAAGAGAAATTGAAGAAGTAAGAGAAATCAATATGGATTCTGAGCAAAACGTTCCCTCATGCGAACCCATCCTCTGCGCCAACGGTTGCGGCTTCTTTGGTACGGCGGCGAACATGAATCTCTGTTCCAAGTGCTACCGCGACCTACGATCGGCGGAGGAGCAGGCCGCTTCGGCCAAGGCGGCTATGGAGAAGACCCTCACCATCAAATCGAAACACAACGACGATGGTGATGATCAAGCTGTGGCTATGGAGACTGGTAAGGCTGCTGAGCCTGTGGTGGCGAATTCCGAATCATCGACGGCGCCGAGTGGCGGTCAGGATCGGCCCAAGGCGGCGAATAGGTGCTTTAGCTGCAATAAAAAGGTGGGCTTGACGGGGTTTAAGTGCAAGTGCGGAGGAACTTTCTGTGGGAGTCATCGGCACGCGGAGAATCATGACTGCTCGTTTGATTTCAAGAGCGCTGGCCGGACTGCGATTGCGAGGGCCAATCCTGTTGTTAAGGTTGATAAGGTCGAGAGGATATGATATATATGATCTATCCCCTCTGGGTATTGTTGGTAATTTGGGATTCTTGATGGGTCTGTATTTCGTTTTCAGGGTCTCTTGTTTTTTGTTTAATTATAGGTTGTTAGGGTTAGATTGGGTCAAAGGGATGGTCTTTTAATTCTGGTTTGGTTTGGTTAGTGTTGCTAGGGATGGGTTGGTGTATGGAAGAAAGGGTGGGCATTGGCTGGAGATATTTGGGGGAAGATTGATTGGTTCCATAATAAGAATGGATCATTGAATGGATTGTTTGCTTTTGAATGCTTTTAGCTTCGTTAATGACAATCTTTTACCACTTCTCTGTATCAGTTTATCTATTTTACATTCTTGCTCTTATTTACTCAATCGTCAGTTCTAATGATATCGTATGCTTTCCTAATTGTCTACATATACTCCTTGTTAGTATGTAAATAATTGGTGTGTGTATGTGTGATTCATCACATTGCTGCTTCTTGTTCTCAATTGTTAGCTTGCATGTTTCCTTTTCTGTTTATTAGAATACTATTCATGGCTTTGCTTTTTACTTCTTTGAGGGTCATTAGAATGCTCTTGTTAGTGGCTCCATGGTTCATTCTCTCTTCCCTGGATTATGACTCTTCTCTAATTGCGAGGTTCCTGCCCCTCTATTAAGCTTGCATTCCTTTGTGCCCTGGATTAAAGGTGTTCTTCAATTGTGAGGTTTTTGCCCTTCAATAATACCTGCAGCCTTGTTTCTGTGGTAATCTGGGGATTTTCATCATGGTGAGCTCCATTTTGCTTTGTGTTTGAAGGATGAAATGTGACTAGGGCTGTGAATGTGCCAATGAAACAGTATTATTGGCTGGATCAGGGAGCTACTTGAAAACTAGTATTAGAGGCAAGTATCTGCCTGGTATTGATGCACAACTAGGCAAAAGGGTTTCCTTAATTTTCTGTCTTTTTCTGCTTTGTGGGACAAACAAACTTTGAATTATGTTTACTGACACATTTGA
>CATIWR010040357.1:0-26865 GCA_949677035.1 Omphalea diandra | reverse complement strand
CACACCTAACACATGTAAAGAAGATGAAGAAAATGAGTAGCAAAGATTAAGAGCTTTTAATACTTGTAATAAATTTCTTAGCAACCTTATTCATGGTTGTTTGGTGGGGTATTTATAGCCAAACTTCACCAAAGAGTCGTTGCAGATCATAGCTCACTAAATCTTTGAGACATGCCTGACAGATTTTGCATTTAATGCTTGTCAGGGTGAAATCGCGGTCGCTACTGCCTTTCGCAGTCGCGAAATCCAAATTCTTCAAGGGAAACCCCGTTTGTTTCTAACAGCTAGTCCACGTGGCAGCTTCTTATTAGTTCACTAGGAAAATATAGTCGTTGTCCTTCACCTACTTCAGAATTTGCGGTCGCGAGTTTTTCTTTTACAGGACGCGACAGAGGCCGCGAATCCAACTGCCAAATTCGTTAACTTTCTTCCATAAGGATCGCGGTCGCTACCAGCAAGATGTCTCCGCGATTTTTGACTTTCAACAGTCCTTTGGGACACTTGTCAGGCTGTGGTTGTGGACTTGTTTCCCTCTTGAATTTTATTTGAAATTCGCGATCGCAACTCAGCCGAGACTTCTACTGCGAATTCATCTGTGTCAATCTGACTTCGCTCTTTTCAAGAATCGCGGTCGAGAATGGCATTGCAATTTCGCCTGCTCGATTTTTAGCATGTCTTAACATGAGTCGCGGTCGCGATTTATATGTTACTTTGGAATTCATCAACTTCTTCATTTCTTCTTGAGGGATTGATTTAATTCTGTAACAACAACACTTATTTGAAATATTAGTGATGATTAATCTACTTTGTCAAGATCAAAAGAGGTTCTAAACCTAAGATTGATTATCCTAGTTCAACAACTTGATTAGAGTTTGTGATCCAAACAAACCATGTCTTAATTTGGTTTATGAGATGTGGCATTTCATGATTGACAAAGTGAAGATTGCTATATATGAGCATGAAAAAAGAAATTAGGTGATTTTCCTTCTTTCTTTAATATGGTTCATTACATTCTTGTTGATTGTTGGGCAAAGAATAACACTCCACTTCATTTTCTAGCTCATTCATTGAACCTGATGTAAATTTCTATTTCAATTCTTTAGTTCTTTCTTATTAAGTCATTTTTTTAATTGTTTTGAGTGTTGTATTTTTTGAAGATTTTGCAATAATAAATGGCTTTAAGAAAGAGAAGGTAGAGTGCCTCCACATATGAATGGGGAAGTATTTATAGAAAGAAATAAATATTTTAGGAGGATTATTTCTATTGATGAGTATGCTAACTTTTTTCTGAAAAGTGGGCCATTTGGCGATCCAGATTCTATTAGTATTAGATATGACATTGTCCCTCGAAAATGGTGGTCATGTTATGGTTTAAATGCACCTTTACTTCAAAGGTTGGCTTTTAGAGTGTTTGAGTACTTATTCCTTTATTCATTCATTTAGAAGGAATAAGTTAACTCTAGAATATGCTAAAGATTTAGCTTTTGTTCACAACAATCTTCATCTTTTGTCAAGAAGCACCTCCCAATATTACAATGAGAATACTAAAATGTGGGATGTTAATGGTGATGACTGTGCAAACATAAAAGACATATGTGTTCTTAAGTTTGCTAATCTATCTTTAGATGAACTAGAATTGGAGTCTGTATTCTTCAATAAAGATGCAAATGAAAGCATGGAAAAGGAGAATAATGAAGTTTAAGAAGTTTCATACATTTTTTACATTGCAATTTCTATTTTGAATGAAGTTTCTAATATTAATTTTAATTATGAAACTTGTTGACAATTAATATTTATTTTTGAATACATGGTTTGTTATTATCATCTTATTTTATTTTTATAATTAATATTGATTTGGATAATTATTTTTAATCATATTATTTTGTATATCTTATTATTTTTTGTTTCAATAATAATCATAACTTTATATATGAAAGAACAAAATATTTATAAACATATTACTATATATATATATTTTTTATATTTACACATTTTCTCCATGTTTCATTTCCTATATTTTTGAAATATATTATTTTTCTCGTGTCTATTTATGCATTTCCTGTTTCCTATTTCCTTTCTACTTAGGATATTATCTAACATTGAGTTTTATTGATAGTTATGGCAAAGCAGAAATGCACTATAAATTATTTTCTTTTGAATTAAGAAATCTTTCTTTTTTAATTGAAAAAAGCGAAATCAGTAGGAATATTTGTTGTCATGTCTGATACTTTCACAAAAATTTGTGTAAACCATCCAACCATTGCACAAAGCCACTTGATAGACCTAATTTAAATTATATATTTTTAGTTTTTTAAATATTTAATAATAAAATAATAGTAACTTAAAAATATAAATATCTTTTATATATTATTTCAATTATTTTAAATAATTACAAAATTCAAAGATTAAAATAATATTTATTATTTCAATTAATCATAAATTTTAAATATTAAAATAATAATAGCTTTATAAAAAATATTATCCATCCAATTACAAATTATAAATTAAGATTATTATTATTAATTTAAAAAAGTTCTATACCATTTTATATCCAGAAAAGTTCTTCCTAATTAACCACTTTTATAAATAGTATATAATATATTTTAAATATCATGAATTTCAAAATTAAAATAATATTTATTTTTATAAGGAAATATTATTTGTGTGGGACTTGATTGGCCATGTAAGTCAAGATAGAAGTAGTTTTGAGGAAGTACGTAGAGGGTGTGACTTTAGGAGTAGAAATGAGGAGGGAAAAAGCATCATTGGCTTTGCAATAGCTTATGACATAATACTACTTGCTTTGCCAAAAGGGAATCTCATTTAATAACCTTTAAAGCATACACAACCAAAGCCAAATTGGCTTCTTCTTCATAAGAAAGTCAAATCGAGCCTTATGTAAGGATCACAAAGTTATTCCAATGAAGTTTTAATAGCTGAATATAGGTTATTGATCTTAGATGTCAAGATCAAGTAACAATCTAAAAGATCGTTTCAGAATGCCTTTACTAGAATTAAATGGTGGGAATTAAAAGGTGAGAAGTGTGAGTAATTTAGAAAAATGAGTTGAGAAATATGGAAACATGGAATCCAAATATGGAAGCAAATGATATGTAGGTAAACATAAGAAAAAAATTTAAGAGATAAGTAGAAAGGTGTCAGGAGAGGTTAGAAAACAGGGCCCACCATCAAAGGAGGGGCGAGTGGAGCTAGATAGTTCAAAAAGCAATAAAGACAAAAAGTGAATGGTATAAGAAACTGCCTAGATGTGAAAATGAGAATGCATATGAGTAGTATAAAATAGCAAAAAATGAAGCAAATAAGGCTGAGTTAAGTTAGAGCACAGTTTTATGAGAAGTTATATGAGAAATTAGGAATAAAAGAATGGAAACAAGATATATATAAGTTGGCTAGGAGGACGGAAAGGAGATCTCGAGACTTGAATCGAGGTTGGTGTATTAAGGATAAGTAAGATAGAATTTTAGTGAAGGATAAGGATATTAAGGAAAGGTGGAATAGTTATGTCAAACGTGTCTTTAATAAAAGTTATAATGGAAACCTAGTAGGTGGAGACCATATAGTAATAAAGAATAATATGAAATATACTATAAGAATTAAGCTCTCAGAAGTTAAAACATTAAGAAGAATGAAACTAGGCAAAACATATGGTTCTGATGGGATCTCAATTAAAGTGTGGAAATGCCTAAAAGACATATGGGTAACTTAGTTAACTTATTTATTTAACAAGATTTTGGTCTTTAACAGGATGTTAGATGAATAGAGAAAAAACATCTTAGTCTCAATCTTTAAAAATAAATGAGAAATCCAAAGCTGCTCCAATTATAAAGGGATTAAGCTTATTAACCACACCATGAAGTTGTGGGTTACTACCTCTAACTAGAGATATCAAAAGAGAAGAAGAAGGATGTTATGGTTACGCTATTCTCTTTACTTCTCTATTGACATTGCAAGTAATGGAACATCTCATTTGATGTTGTATATCTATCTTAACCAACCATTTTGGCTTTATGCCAAGTCACTGTATCATGGAAGCAATCTCTCTTAGCAAGAGTTTAATCGAGAATTATAAAGAGATGAAAAAAGATTTATATAAGGTGTTCATTGATTTAGAGAAAGCCTATGATAAGGTGCCACAATAGGTGTTATGGTGGGCTTTAGAGTGGAAGAATATGCCAATTAGATATATTCAAATAATAAAAGGACATATATAATCGAGCAATGACTAGTGTATGTATAATGAGTGGAGATATGAGAGACTTTTCCATCATAATTGAACTACATTAAGGGTCTACGTTAAGTCCTTATCTATTCACTTTAGTCATGGATGAATTAATAAAGGATATATAAGAGTACATTCCTTGGTGTATGATGTTTGCAGATGACATAGTGTTAATAGATGAGACTTAGGCATGAGTAAATAAAAAGTTAGAGCTCTAGAGAAGTACATTAAAGGTAAAGGATTTTAAAATTAATACGACTAAGGCTGAGTATATGCATTATAGATTTAGTGAGAGTAGTAGTAAGGAGAATATGAGAGTAAGATTAAAAGGAGTAGCTATACTTCAAAGCACACTTCAAATACTTAGGATCAATCTTATAGGAAGATAGGAGTTGTGAGAAGGATATTGTTCATCATATTAAAGTAGGATAGATGAAATGGAGAAATGTATTGGATGTATTGCTTGATCATAAGATTTTACATAAGCTAAAAGAAAAAATTGTATCGCATTGCTATAAGACCCGCTATGATATATAAGAATGAGTGTTGGACAAGAGGAGAATGTTAAGATTAGTATGACAGAGTGTGGTCATACTGAAATAAATAGAGTCCATAATGAGTTTATTATGGATAAAGTTGAAGTTGATTCGATAACAAACAAGTTGAGGGAAGGGAGATTGATGTAGTTTGGGGCATATGAGTCATAGGCTTTTAGATGCACCAATTAAAAAAGTAGAACATATTAGAGTAGACATAGAAAAAAAGGGGAAGGGTAAACCTAAGTTTACAATGAGGTTAGCAATTCAAAATAACTTAGAGACTTTATATGTTTTTGAAGATGTGGCCTAAGTTCGTTCTAAATGGAAAAAGTGAATCCATATAGTCGGCACTATATGACTTCGGATTAAAGTTCAGTTAAGTTGAGTTTAACCACTTTTATATATAATATAGATAGATAAATTATATTTTATTTTGATTTTTAAATATTTTAAATATAAAATAATAGTAACTTAAAAATATAAATATTTTTATCCATTATTTTAAATAATCACAAATTTTAAATGTTAAACTAATAATTAAATTTATAAAAAAATATTATTCATCTAATTAGATTTTATAATTTAAGATTTTTATTATCAATTTAAAAAGTTCTATATCTTTTATGTTTAAAATTTTTTTCCATAATTAGCCACTTTTATATATAGTATATATACATTTCTATTTTATTTGTGTTGTCTTTAGCGTGTAGAAATTTATTTCTCATTATTACTATTCTTTTAAAAGATCATGACATTATCTTTTGTAAATAAAAAAAGAACTCTCAATGCACTAAAGATTTATTGCTTGCTTTCTCCTGTGTATTCATCTCTTGTCTTTCTACAATCCTTTTAAAGTATTATTAGTTTAGGGTTGATTTATTTTGGCAATGATAATCAACCATAAACAATCGACAATCATTTATGAGTTATCAATAAATATAAAATATTAATATTTAGTAATGTCACAACTCAGACAGGTTGAATTGACATTAAACAAATAGCTTAAAATTATCAAAAATTATAGAATCAATTTGATTTAACAATTGTTGGTTACTAATAGCTTATTAATATTAAAATATGTAATAAAATTCTTGTATTGTTGTTATTAACATGTCAAATTACTATTAATAGTATTAATTATTTTAAACTTGCATTAATTATATAATCATAAAATAATAAATTATATTAATTAACAATTTAACTATATATAAGCATGAATAGAAATAAAATTTTTGGACCTATCACAATACTTTTAATTTAAAGGTTAGTTTAGATATTTTATGTAGTAGCTAAATCTTAAAAAGATTACAATAAAAATAAATAAAAAAACACATGAACATAAAAAAGGAGTCTTAAATAAAAGTTAATTAATAAAATTATTTGTGAATAGGAGAAGTTAATGAAGAAAAAATTTTATCTTGTACTTATGCTTACAAATCAATATATAGTTTTAATTTTAACCTCAAAATTAGTTTTAAATAATTATTTGTCATTTATCAAATAATTATGTATAATATAGTCATATATTGTTATTTCAAATAATTAATCATCATATAAAAAAGATCTTATAAATAGAAAATTAAAAAAAAATCCAAATAGTAAAGATTCTAAATAGAAGGCTAACATCATATAATAAAAATTTTCTAAATAGGAATTAAAAAATTTTAAAGTAAAAATTATAAACAACTTATAAAGAGAAAATTAGAAAAATAAAAAAATTAAATAGACAACTAAGATTCAACTTAACTTCATTGATTATTCAAAATTTGGAGCATATAAAGGCTAGCAAGAAGTATAATAGATTGTTACAAATTACTTTATTCAAGTTTAACCAATTTCCTCTTAAAACTATATTATATAATATTGACAATATAAATAAATAGACAATCTTATATTATAACTCTCTCTCTCTCTCTCTCTCTCTCTCTCTCTCTCTCTCTCTATATATATATATATATATATATATAATTATCTATTAATTTTATTTTATTATTATGAAATACTTTATATTATTTGTTTGATTGATTATTAGAAATTACCTTATTCAAATTTAATAAATTTTACTTTGAATTTCTATTACTTAAATTTAAATGTATGAATTAATATGCAGTCTTTTTGTTAAAACTATCTCTTTATATAATTATAAATTTTAAAATTTTTTATTGTATTAAATTGATAATAAATTTTAATAAAATAATAATTAATCATTCAATTAATTAACTAATTATTTAATAAAATAAATATTCAATTTATTTAAAATTTATTATTATAATCATCATACAATATGCTGATTTATAACTATTTACCATCAATGAATGATATACAAAATTAATGAGGAAAAACATTAAATCAATTAAAATTTCAATATAACATTTTATTAACTATTGGAACGTGAGAGTCAACATTTTTTTTTTCTATAAACCAATGTAACATGTGTATTTTTTTAATTTTGTAAAATAAAGTAACTACATGAATGCCTTAAATTTGCCCATTAACAATCAAATAAATATATCATGTTAATATATAAAACAAATATATAGCAATGCTTTTTGTCTAGACCAAATCATATATGCACATGTTTTAAATAACTTTGCAACATATTATAACAATAAAACTTTAAATAGATTTTATTGTAATAATTATATTTTTGATATATTGACAAATTTTATTTTCTATAGATAATTAAAAAATTTAAAAATCAAAAGAAAAAATAAAATACTAAATTTTTTTTTAAAAAACAAACTAAGAAAATGAAAACACGTGCAAAGCATATGCTAAAAACTAGTGTGTGTGTGTGTCTATATATATATATATATATAAAACTTTTTAGCCATGAAAATGGCTATTATAATTATTTTTCAAGATCTTATAAATATTTTTTATTATCAGTTATTAAATTTCTTAAATTTAAATAATTTAGTTATGTAAAATTAAATTTAAAAAAGATAATTTCATCACTAAAAATTTAATAAAGATTAGGTTAAATAACAATTTTTAATTTAATCTTTTGAATTCTATTTTCTCTTAAAAATATCATTATAAATTATTAAGTAAAAAAAGTAAGATAAATTTATTGAAACAAGTTAAAAAAAAGGATATATAATAGATAAATTTAAGAATAATTTTGTCATTTTATTTAAAACCATAGCAATTGTTGGTGAAAAGTTCCCATTCAGAGCTCTTCATGAACTAAAGCCATTAGAGTTCCAAATAACTGCCAATTTATTTATCATTTTTATCACCAACCTGATAAGAATCTTTTAGTGCATAGATTTAGTTTAAAAATTAGGACTTTTCTGGTGTTTATAGTATTTTTATTTTGGAATAGTTAATTTTCTATCACTTTTATGCTGGCATAGGAATTTCTTAAAAAAGAGCTCAATTGGAATTGCTAGTAGTGTTACATGCACTACTGTGTGACCTATGCATTAGACAATATAGTGACGCAAAGTTGACTAGTCAGCAAAAATAGATTTGTATTTAGCCGGTTGCTTGTGGACCATTGTATGACCCATGCATCAGACCATGTAAAATGTCAGAATCAGATTTTGGAAATGCTATGTGGGCAATCTTTTAAGAAAAGAAAAGACTTATTGAGATAGACATCCTATAGTGAAAAAGAGAAATAATTGAAGTGAGAAAATGGGATCTAACATCTACACTAAATTTGTGAGAGATTTAGAAAGCTTTCTCTTAGGGTTCATTGATTTAGTCACCGAGATTGTTATATTTCTTCCCCTATATTTCTTTTTTTTTTTTTTTTTAGAATGAACTAATTCTTTAATTTTAGGGATTAAGTCAAAAGCCTAATACTTTTTCATGATTATATGAAGGGATTTTTGCTCCATATTGAGTTTTTTTTTTAATTTCATATATTTGAGCTTAATTAGTTCATATATTTGAGCTTAATTACTTTTTCATGATTATATGAAGGGATTTTTGATAGGTGAAGCCTTTAGTTTATGTGATGTTCAAAAAGGCTAAAACTATTTGAATTTGATCTTGGAATAGAGCACACATTCCACATTTTAAGGCAAATCTAAAAACAGAAAAAGGACTTGCAAAATGTGATAATGGCCAAAGAAAGAAGATTAAGAGTTTTGTGAGATTTCGTTATGCCATAGAAGCAAGAGACTCAATCAAGCATTGCGAGACCTACTATTGTAAACAATAATTTTTAGATCAAACTAGTGACTATCCAAATGGTGCAATAGAATATTTTTGGGGGTGAAGGTAATGAGGATCCAAATGCACATATCACTAACTTTCTTGAGATTTATGCAACCTTTAAGATCAATGGGGTAATCGATGATGGAATTTGTTTGAGAATTTTCTATTTTTCCTTGAGAGATAAGGCTAAGAGATGGCTAAATTCTATGACAACTAATTCTTTTTCTACATAGGAGGAGCTTTAAAGAGCTTTCTTGGCAAGATATTTTCCACTGGGAAAAACCGCACAATTGAGACAAGCTATTACTAGCTTTCAACAAAAGCTTGGTGAGACAATATATGAAGCATGGAAAAGGTTCAAGGAGTTATAGAGAAGGTGTCCACATCATGGCTTTCTAGATTAGTTGATAGTCTAAACTTTCTAGGCTTAATCATTTGGTATGCATTACTATTAATGTCGTAGTAGGTGGTACACTTATGGGAAAGTCAATTGATGAAGCTTACTCATTGTTGGAAGAAATGGCCTAAAAAAACTACAAGTGAAAAGGGATCAACAAACAGGTTGTGGGTATTCATGACCTTGATTCTTACACTATGCTAAATGACAAGGTGGATGCCTTTGCAAAGAAACTTAAAGGAGTAAGTGTGCATGCTATTAATACACCATCAATGAATTGTGAAGGGTGTGGTGAAGGACACTTGAGTATCAAATGCCAATTGGGGAGTAACCTATGAAGTGTTGGGTAACCTATGCTATTAATACACCATCAATGAAGTGTTGGGTAACCTAAAAGAGCAATGCAAGGCATTAACTTTGAGGAGCGGCATGAAGATACCCAACACTTCACATAAAAACAAGGGTGAAAGTGAGAAAACAACCCTAAAAATGCTTGAAATTCCTAAAAATCGTAAAATTTCAGTCCAAGAAAATGAGGAGGCAACCCAAAATTTTAGTTGGATGAGAATGATAAGATGAAAGAAGCAAAAGAGGAAGAAAGAAGTAATCTTACACCGATTATGTTCCACCTATTACTTTTCCTCAACAATTGTAAAAACACAAGTTGGACATGCAATATGAAAAATTCTTAGAGATGTTCAAGCAACTTCACATAAACATTCCCTTTATAAAGGCACTAGCATAAATGCCTAAATATGCCAAGTTTCTTAAGTATCTTTTACCTAACAAGAGAAATTAGAGCAATATGAGACAATAGCCCTCTTTGAGGAATGTAGTACCATAATCCAAAATAAGCTTCCACCCAAACTTAAGTATCTAACGAGTTTATTCCTTATCAAGTTTCTAATTGCTAATTTGATAGAGCACTATATGATTGGATGATATTATAACTCTAATGTTTTTTTCTATTTGCAGGAAATTGAATCTTAGTGAAATTCAACCAACCACAATGATCTTAAAGCTTGTGAATCGATCTATTAAATAACTGTTTGGAGTGGTGGAGAATGTTCTTATGCAGGTAGAAAAGTTCTTCATACTGGTGGATTTCATTGTGCTTGATATGGATCAGGATGTTGACATGTCATTAATCCTTAAAAAACCCTTTTTGGCAACCGCGAGGGCTATAATTGACGTGAAGAATGACAAACTCACTTTATATGTGATTGGAGAGTCTATTAAATTCAATGTTTTCAAAGCAACAAAACAACCCTCTCCCATTGAAGATTCTTATAATATGGATGTGATTAGAGATTTAAAGTAGGAAGTGTTTCAAAGGAGCGTCTTAAATATCCATTTGAAGCTTGCTTAGTTCAAGGGTAATCATAATCACATGAGAATTATGAAATTGTAAGTGTAGCCCATTTTTTGGAAGCAAATTCTCCATTTAAAAATTTCAAGCTTGAGGAATTAGGAAAAGGTAAAGCTCTCCCTCCCCTTTCAATTGAAAGGCTCCAATTTTAAAGTTAAAAACTATTCCCAATCATTTAAGTATGCATTTCTTAGTGAAAACCAAACCTTCTTTGTGATAATTTTAGCAACTTTAACTAAATTATAGGAAGAAAATTTATTAAAAGATCTAAAAGAAAGGAAGAGAGCCATGGGATGATCTATTAGTGATATTAAAAGAATTAACCCTTCCTTTTGCATGCATAAAATCCTCATAGAGGATGATCACAAACCATCTATTGAGCACCAATGAAGATTAAATCTTAATATGAAAGAGCTGGTGCAGTTTGAAATTCTAAAACTTTTGGATACAAGTATTATATACCTAATATCTGAGCTCATGGGTGAGTCCTGTATAAGTGGTGCCTAAAAAGGGTGGGATGACCATCGTTGCAAATGAGCAAAATGAATTAATTCTCACTAGAATGGTTATTGGGTGAAGGTTGTGTATAGATTAAGGCCACTCGTAAAATCATTTCCCATTTCTATTTATTGATCAAATGCTTGAAAGGCTTGCCTGTTGTGCCTATTATTATATTTTAGATGGTTATTCTAGGTATAATCAAATTCTCATTGATTCAAAAGACTACGAGAAAACCACGTTCATTTGTCTATATGACACAAATGCCATTTGGTTTATGCAATACGCTGGCTACATTTTAGTAGTGTATGATGGCCATTTTTAATATTTTATTGAGAAAACTATGGAAATTTTTATAGATGATTTTTCAATATTTGGAGATTCTTTTGATGCATGTTTATGTAATCTTTTAATGGTTTTATAATAGTGTGAAAAGACTAATATGGTTTTAAATTAGGAGAAGTGTCATTTCATGGTATAAGAAGGCGTGGTACTTGGCTACTAGGTTTCTTCTAGAGGTATTGAGGTGGATAGGGCAAAAATAGAGATCATTGAAAAGATGCCTCCACCAAAATCTATTAAGGGAGTGCAAAGTTTGCTTGAAGTGAGCTTTTATAATCATTTTATTAAGGATTTTTCTAAGATTGCAAAACCTCTTTGCAATTTACTTAATAAAGATGTTATATTCAACTTAACTAAGAGTATTTTTATACTTTTTATAACCTTGACATCGATACCTATTATAACAACCCTAGATTGGAGCCAACCATTTGAACTCATGTGCAATGTGAGTGATTATGCCATTAGAGCTATTTTGGGCTAAAAGAAAGATACATAGATACATTTTATCTACTATGCAAGCAAAACACTTAATGAAACTCAAGTGAGTTATGCCATTACGGAGGAGTTGCTTGTTATCATCTATGCATTTAATAAATTCATATCATATTTGATGTGTTCTAAAGTTATTGTGTTGATGGACCACATTGTGATCAAGTACCTTTTGAGCAAGAAAGATGTCAAGCCTCATCTCATACGTTGGGTGTGTCTAGTGTAAGAATTTGTTCTTGAAATTTGGGATAAAAAAGGAATTGAAAATGTTATCGCTGACCCCTTATTCTAAATTTAGACTAAGGAAGATAGGCAAGACAATATGGAAATTAAGGAGACATTCCCAAAAGAACAACTCTTTGTTACCATTGGCACATCATGGTATGTTGATACTATGAACTATATAGTGAGTGGAATTTTGCCTCTATACATGTCTTTCTAGTAAAAGAAGAAATTCTTGGTATTTATGAGGAACCATTTCTTTACAAGCATTTTGCTGATGAACTTATTCTATGGTGTGTTCCTAAAAAAAAGTTCATGAAATCCTAAACCATTATCATTCTATGAAAAGTGGTGGCCCTTTGTAAAAATTTATAAAGCGGATTCTATTAGGCAACAATGTTCAAAGATACCTAAAAATTTGTGCATTCATGTAATTATTGCAAAAGAATAGGAAACATATCTAGACACCAGAAAATGTCATTGAATAATATTCCTAAGGTAGAGCTATTTGATGTATAAGGCATTGACTTTATGGGTTCTTTCCCTCCATCTTATGGGCAACACTACATCTTAGTTGCTATTGATTAAGTGGGTTGAAGCTATCGGTTCTTCTACTAATGTAGCTATGGTCATGAAAAGGTTCATTTTTTAAGGTTTCAGTTGCCTATAGCTATTATAAGTGATGAAGGAATGCATTTCTATAATAGGTAATTCAAAACTCTATTAAAGAAGTATGAAGTTACTCATAAAATTGCCACCCCATATCATCCACAAATACATGGGCAAATGAAAATTTCTAATAGAAAGTTGAAGCAGATTCTAGAGAAAATGACTAGTCATTGAAACTTGATGATGCATTATGGGCATATAGGATAGCTTTAAAACATCACTTGGTATGTCTACTTACTGGCTTGTTTTTGGGAATGTTTGTCATGTTCCTATGAAATTGGAGCATAAAGCATAATGGACAATTAAGTTGTTGAATTTTGATCTCAAGAAAGCTAAAGAAAAGCATAAACTTTAATTGAATGTACTAGATGAAATTCGAATGAATGCCTATGACAGTTCTAAAACTTATAAGGAGAAAACTAAACATTGGCATGATAAACATGTTCATAAACATTCTTTTAAAGTAGGACAACATTTATTATTATTCAATTCCAAACTTAGGCTCTTCCCTAGGAAACTAAAATCATGCTGGTTTGAACCTTTTAAAGTAGTACAAGTCTTCTCTCATAGAGCTATGGAATTACAAGGAACATATGGAAACACATTTAAAGTGAATGGGCAATGAGTAAAGCCTTATTTCTATAGAAAGGCAATGCAAGTAAGAGAAGTTCTTCTCCTAAATGCTCCAACGAACTAAAATTCAGGAAAAGTCAAGCTAATAACTATAAACAATGCTTGTTGGGAGGCGACCCAATAGTTTTGATCATTTTAATGTATCTATTTTAAGTCATGCATAAATTTTTATGTTTAGATTTTACTTAGATTATAATTTAAATTATATTAGAACATGCAATTTTGGTAAAGTTCAATTTTATATTACAATGCTAGTTTCATATAAAATTTGTGTTAGTTAATTTTAATTTTATTTTAGTTTAGCTAATTATATATAATTAAAAAATAATTACAAACAAAATTTCAGGGGCTAAGCTATGACCCATGCAAAAAGTGAAGGAAGGAGGAATACACAGAGGAGATGATGGCCTAAAGGAAATGCAATGGGTTTTAAGTTCCTAGAATGGGCCAAGTTTTCTAGGGAAACTTCACTTTCATGGAGTTAAACCTTTTATTGTTTTAATAAAAATGGGCTTTATTCATTAGCCAAAAGAGAGAACTGAAATTTTAAATTACTTATCTTCTTCCACTAAACCCTAAAGGACGTTTCTTATTTTCTTCCACTAACCTTAGCTATTTGCATTCAAGTTGTTTCCTAACCAAACAATGTGATAATCACCAAAAAGAATCCCCATTTCCCTAAATCGCTTTGAACACTAATTTCCTCATTTTATTCCTTTGTAAATTATTTTTTCCATCTTATAAAATTTCTCTCCATTCCCCATCAACCTTGAATTCTTTCTCTCCATTCCAGCCCCATCGAAGAGGACACAATACCGTTAAAAGAGATATTGAAGAAGAAAATATTTGCACTTAGTTCTCCAACAACCATATACGAACACCTTTCCTCTTCAGATTTTGATATTCCACCGCCACTTCTACCACCATCGACACCATTCACTCATACTTTAGAGCTCCCCGATGATACCTCATCTGCAAGGTACCAAACACTAAAGAACTGTGAGTTTTAATCCAATAAATACTATTATGGAACCACATTGAAAACCCTAAGGCTTAAAGGAGAAGTGGACTCATTGCTTGAAGGAGTTGGCTTGAATAGATTCACCGTGATGAAGCTCCTTACACATGTAAGAATAACATTAAAATTCCTCACTACACTCACTTCAGGGTCAGTTGGGGACTCCAATCAACCTATTAGATTTATGGTTTGATTATTTAATACTACTTACAAGGTTTTATTTGATATGTTTAATCTGATTTTTAGGTTCCTTGAGGAGGGACACAAAACACTTCCTCTAGTGTACAAAAAGTAAGAATTTCAGGAATAGATAACCTCGAGAGAATCAACATTTGTAGCAGGGCATTCAAAATCACACAAAATTAAGAGCCTAGCACTTTGCTATATACATTGGTTCTTAACCTACATACTTTTTACACGAGCTGAAAAAACAAATTTGATTTCTAAACAGGATCTATTCTTTTTATGGTGTGTGTGGTTAAAGGTAAAAAGTCAAATTAAGGGATATGGATGATCCAACACTTACTGGCAATTGGTACAGCCACGAAAGGAAAAATTATGGCTAGATTTGTGGCTACTACTATGGCAATGGTTTATGTAGGATTTCAATATCAAGTATACACTCAATAACTAATGATAAAAATTGAATATCTAGATTGTGCCTATTTGATACAAATTCAACTATGTAAAAGAAAGAGCAACCAATATGTTTCCATTTAAGATGATATACATTTCAATGAAGATGAAGAAGAGGATCAACTACAAACTACTTATACACAAATAACAATGAGAATAGCTGAATGGACATGAGATTGCGAGTGATACAAGACCAACTCACTGCCTTTTATGACTTCATGGGGTTTATACCACCATTAGCATAGTGATTAGAATTTGCTTTATTTTTATTTCATTAGTTTATCTTTATTGGTTTTACCTTGAATTATGTTGCTTGTGGATCTTATGGAATTCTGATTTTGTTACAAGTTGAACTTAAGTTTATGATATATAACTGTTGTGAATATTTTATTTCCTAAAATGTGTAGGGATATAACTGGAACTCTGGTTTGATACCATTGATTTTAGGAATTTTAGTAATTTGATGCACATGGGAAATTGCAGTTTAAAATTGATTGTCATTGTGGCTTGTTGTTGTTTATGGAAGGGCATGATGAGTAGGAAATTGGAACTGCTTCATGCGCTTTTGGTGCATAAATCTAAATTTTGTGTGTTTGTAAATGCATAATAGATTTTATATTTGAGATTATTATAGGCACACGAAGATAGTTTATTATGTGTCTTAATTGTGTTTAAATTCCAATTATGGCTAGAAGGATGAAATTATAGGTGTAAAAATAGCTTATGTGCAATCCTAAAGTAGAATTGTGCAAATTTAGGAATTATGATTTGTTGTTTGTAAGTATAAGAAATGCCATGAATTTGTTAATTGAAGTGGCTGAAATGGGATTCCTCCCATTTATATGCTATAATTCTTTGAAATTTGTTTTGAGTTGGCAATAAGTTATAAAATCATATGATAGGTTTTAAGTTTGATAGTTGGATTTATTAATGAAATTAAGATTATGTGTTCTAGAGGATATATGAGAAATAATTAAGATTTGTAGAAACAAAAATTGTAAACTAAATTTTTTGTACAAGTGTTGACAATTTTGGGATTGACTTTGAATAACAAACATGTTGGAATTACATTTCCAGGTGCATGGACTAAAGAATGGCCCATGCCATGGCCATGCATCATTGTTCAACCTATTCACTTGAGTTTCAAATTCTATTTCACTTTCTCTTTATTCTTTTTACACCATCTTGATGTCACTTGGTTAATTGGTGAAGGGCAAAATAAAAAACAACAATGAAAGTGAAGGGATTGATCATACATGCACAATTTGAACAAATCATGTTCTAAATATTATATCAACCAGGGGAGTATAACTTTATGTCTTTTATCTTATTTTTCTATTTTAAATGTTGAGGACAATGTTTTGTTCAAGTTTGGGAGAGGGGCTTAAAATATAATCTTCTTTTTAAGAATTTATAGGATTCTTTTGTGAATAAATTAGTTAATTCATTCTTTGGTTATATTTAATTCATTCTTTTGTCCTCTGTGATTCAATTTTCTTGAAGTAATTGTTTTCTCTAATAGTGAAGAAAAATTAAATTGTAGTATTAATCAATGCATATATTGTGAAAATTTGGATTTGTTTAAATTCACATAATAAATTATGCATGATTATCTTGAGTGGAAATTTAGGCATTTAAAGAAGTTTGAGAAATGATGTAAACAATTGCCTTGTTTAAATTTAATTAAGAAACTTGTTTGAATCATTGTATTTGAGAATTGATTATGTGTTTAAATTCAAGCATGAGCATGCTAGTTTGTTAAAGACTTTTCCACTAATTCTATAACAAGGCATACAATTTTTTAAGGCAAAATATCATCCATATCATAGCCTACCCTTGAAGAGAATTATAGAATTTCAATTGTTATGTGACACAAGAATTTCTTGTTGAGAAAGTAAAATCTCCTTCTTGTGTTTTTGAAATATATATATATATATAAAAGTGTTTGGTGTATAGGAAGAAAATTTGGAGAAGTGTAATACTTGCATTTGTACAATTGTTGGTTGTTCAGGTTATTTTTACTTCCAAAAATAGAAAAAAAAAGAGAAATTGAGAATTGTGAAATCTTTTGAGTTCTAATGTTTAAATTATTTAGAGTTCACAATTTTATGTGAGATGCATTATGTTAATAATTTGCTCTTGAGACTTATTTTGGATCTTGGTTATTCGAGTGATTGTGCTAGAAAAAAAAAAAAAAGAAGGGGTTGAGAAGTTTGAGAAATTATTAGAACATAAGAGAATTTCTAGTGTTATTTAATTATTTCATTTTTAGAGTTCTCTTGTTTGTACTTTTTTATCCTTTTCTTTGGTAAACCATTTTTCCTTAGCCACATTACAAGCTGATAAAAGATCTTTAGATCCTTATTTAGGTGTATAATTATATTAATCAAGATTGATTGTATGTTCTTGTTTATGAAATTATGTATAACATTATGTTAGGAAAAGATTTATAATGCTAACTTGTGTTAAGTTTGATTTTAAATTGCATTAAACAAAAAAAAGTGTATTATTGTTTTTGTAACTTTTCTTAGTTAATTTATATTTTAAATTTTTTGCAAAGTTTTGAGAATAGATTTGAATGTTCTAAATTTTCTTACGAGTTTGATTATGTTAGTTTGTTATGAAATTTTTCTAAGTCCAAAGGTTTGAGAGTTTGATAGGAACCTTTTAGTACACTGATTTAATTTAGAAATTAGGGATTTTACTAGTTTTTATAATATTTTTATTTTGGAATAAGTTAATTTTCTGTCTTTTTTATGCTCGCATATGAATTTCTTAAAAAGAGCTCAATTTTTATTTTCCACAGTGTTGCATCAGATATTGTGTAGCACATGCATTAGACCATGTAGTGACGCTGAATTGACTAGACAATGGAAACAAATTTAGTAATTAGTAGATTGTGAATGGGTCGTTGCATGGTCCATGCATCGAGCCATGCAAATGTTAGAAATCATATTTTAGAGATGCTATGCAGACTATCTTTTAAGAAAATAAGAGACCTATTAAGATAAACAACCTATAGCAAAAAAGAGGTAGAATTGAAGAGAGAAAAGGAGATCTAATATCCACACCAAATTTGTGAGAGATTTTGGGGAGATTTTTGAAAGCTTTCTCTTATAGTTCATTATTGATTTAGTTAACAAGAATCTTCTCCTTTTGAACATTCTCCTTTTGAATTCAATGGATTTCTTCTTATTTGTTTCTTCTTCTTCCTCTAGAATAAACTAATTCTTTAATTTTATGGATTAGAGCAAAATCATGATTATATGAAGGGATTTTGCTTCAATTATGTTGAGTTTTCTTGATTTAATACATTTGAACTTAATAATTTATGTATATGAATGGTCATATAAGTGTAATGCTTGAGACTCTGGATCATAGAGTGAAAGTGAAAGTCTAGGGTTAGTCTTAATATATTAAATTGGATGATTAAGACTACGAGAGTAGGCTTGATTTCTAAAGATATTAATGAATTATTTAAGGAACTTAATACATTGTTATTGAATTTTGTGACCATGAGAATAAACATAATTTTAATAATAAAAAACTCAATTTGCTTAAGAGAGATTTTTGGGTAATATAAGAAATCCATCTTCAAGTGTAACCCATTCATCATTGAAACAAAACTCTAGGCATAATTGTAAAGAGTATTATGGGGTACCCGAATTTCTTAGGAATTATTTGCATAAAAGTTTTGTTTTAGTTAAATTCTGTTTTGTTAATTTAATTTAGAATTTTTAGATTTTAGGTTAATTATTCTTTCATAATTTGGTTGCTAGATGATACGAAAATTGATTTCTTATTAGTACTTATGGAAATCAGTCCTCGTGAGAACAATCTCTACTTTCATTATATTGCTTAAAGCAATTTGTGCACTTACAAGAGTTTTACACGCAACACAAACATCTTTTTATATAAAACTTTATAGAGCTAAAAAGTAAAAAGTATCTTTGAAAAGTTAAAACAAATATCGTCTCAATAAGCCTAAATTTTGTGAAATCTCTCTTAACTTATTTTATATCATTTTGATCAAGAAATACAATGGCCTTAAAGGAATGTGCATTAATGTATATTATGGTAGCCAATGGGTTAGTTACTTATGTATTAAAGATCATTCATGCTATGTGTTTTAAACTTATAATAAATAAAAAACATTTTCATCTTTAGCACATCTTACTTGTGATATAAGTTATTTAATTAACTCTAAAAATAAAGTTCAAGGAATAAATATACTTTATAGAGGAAGTTATAATATTATTATAATTATGAGATTCCTATTGCACTAAAGTACTATTCTTGAATTATTTATGACCAATATTCTATCGATACTGAGTGTTAATAAAATTAAAAGCTAATATATGTTATGTTCTTTTCTTGGCGGTCAAAGAAGAAATGTTATGTTCTTTTCTTGATTGTCGAAGAAGAAACTAATCTCATAGTTCAAATTATGGAGGTACTTGAAACTAACATATCGATGTTTATTAGAAAATAAGTTCATTGAAAAACTTATTAAGAGAAGTCCATACAAAACAATATTTGTCTGTCTATAGTGTTGGAAACCAAGAAATTATCTATGTTACATACATAAAATACATAGCAAAAATTTTAAATTTTAAAATTTTCAAACCCATGGATTTATTGAATTAATATTATAATCATACAATTACAAGGAAAAAAGATTACCTCTTATATAAATGAATCTCTTTCACCATTTTGCTTATCCATCTTCACAGTTGAACTGTAGTAAACCACAATTGTCCATAATAATTGTACATGACTTCTAACGGTATCCATATAAATGATGAATAATGAATCCAAGTGCTAATTGCACATTTGACTGAATAAAGCTATGGATAAGGATATATGGCAAACAAAGACTATTAGGATCTATAAGGGTTTTCTTTCTTTTCTTTTTCACACCTATAATCAGCCATATATTTATTCCTTATATATAGAACAAATTAGCCAAATTAACCTAATCATATTAGGCTAATTCAACCTACAAAGTGCAAATATTATTTGACCCTTGTACTTTAAGTACTTGCAACTAAGGTCTTAAATAAGAAAGGCATACCACATTGAGTTTCACTCAATCCATTTTAATCTTCCTTCGTCATTCTATTATGTGTGACCCTTTAGGATTCCTAGATTCTTTGATATTAAATATGAGTTATACTTTTCAAATTTATTTGGTATTATATAAATTAAACACTTTGATTTATTGTCAATTTTCAAATTGATTGATCTCAAATTTAAAGATCATGATTGACGTCTATCATATACGTCATAACCATTCAATAGGTAAGAATGATTAAGGTGGTTTGATCATAACCCTTAGTGAGATGATTAATAATGTAATTTACTCCTTTATTTAAAGATGTTATAATCAAACATAGATTATAGTATAGTGCCTAATCTATATTAGTTTGATCATGTTAAATTACTTCCTAGCTATTGACTTAACAATGGTCATATTATATTATTATGGCTAAGGATTTCATAGTGAATATTAGAAGCTAAATAATAAATACAATTATTAGGTTAATGAAATTTTTCTTGAATACTCATCATCTTGATCTAATTCATGTTGTACTCAAAATATTCTTTATGAGAAATCCATTATTAAGACAAATAAATTCATCAATTAAAGTATAGCAATTTCTTGATAAGATATTATAGTAAGTCAAAGGATTACTTGTACGTTGGTCATAAGAATACACCATAGACACACATGTTTTATTCCATATGGGTTATTCAATAAACTCATTCTCTAATAAGCATATATGTTCTAAGAATGTTGCATACTTCTTATGAGTGCCTTGAATTCGTGGTTGTACTCAAATGAGTGGAATCTTACTTGTGACTCTCAACTTTTTATCGACCATTGGGGATCGAGAAGATGAGACTCATACCTTGGTACAATCCCATTTAATAGTACACATTTGGATAATTAAGGGATCTTTAAAAGGTTTCTTAATGGGTTGAAACCTATTTGAAATCAAGTAGCTAATAAAGGGCTAAGGTGGGATGGTACTTTGTTACTACCTCCAATATTTGACTAGAGTCACCATATGACTTTGGTCCAGACAAAATTTTAGGCAAGACTGGGTTTTAGGTCTAATAGGTCAGCAAAAAGGCCTAAATTGTCTTTACCTTATAAGAGATCAAGTTCGAGAATTATGTACGATGTGGAGAAAAGGTTAGGTATCCCCAAGTCGCCTTGATCTGGAGGTCCAACCTTCGAGTATCTTTGATCCATATTTACAATTTGAACCTTATTGATTATTTAGTCTATTGTAAGCTATCATAATTATTCATCTAGTATATGTTCATCCATCCATAAAACAAAACATTACGAATAATCATCATGGGTATAATGGGTATTGAGCATAGAAAAGGGAAATCATGTAATTAAGTAAATAATCATAAAATATGCATTGCTTGACCCTTCCAACCTTGACCTTTAAAAGATCCAAGTCACTTAACCCTAAATCCATATTATCATTTCATCTTACTCGAATCACTCAAGCTAAAACTAATATGTTTAGGGTTTTTATTTAGGAATAATTGGTTATCTTGGCCTCCTGTCTCTCTTCAAAATGGGGAGATTTATATAGGGAAAAAGGGTGTAACTATGCCCTATGACATAAATTGCACCATATTCCTTCTTCTCCTTCAATCTCTAATGATAAGATTAATGAATATTCTAAACTTTAGTGTTTGCATCTTGTTTATATATACCGAGAGATGTCTATATAAACCTTGGTTGTACGATCATTTAGGCTTAACTGGTTACTGCTTTAAAAGCTTCCTACTGATAGACTTTTACAAGTTGTTTGTATAACCATTTAGAGGTATGTGCAACACTTTTTAGTTAATTGTACAAACCATTACTTTAAACCCCCATATGCTTTGTTGGCTTGGGGTATTTATGGGGTATATTTGATTCAATGCCTTTTCTAAGCTTTTGCCCCTCCTTAAACAATGTTTCCTCCACTCTTTTAGGGATGACTTAATTTAGTTTCTCATTAGTAGGCTTGTATCCTAATAATCTATAATCTAGTGCTCACACTTCTACTTATAAGATCAATAGTTTTCTTAACCCTAAAGAAAAGAATATAAATGCTCTAATCTCAACAACACTATTAATATTCAGCCTTGATAGTACATTAACTAGAAATATTTAGGATGATACTTTGATGCAATACATATCCCAAAAAATCTTTATAAAATATGTCCACACAATAAACTTTATCTTAAGCATTATATAAATAGATTAAATAACTATGTTACTTAAATAAAAAAAATATCAGAAGGGCAAAGACGTCTATACAAATAAAAATGCTAAAATATATGATATATGTTAAGCATATGATAAAGCAAACATATTGGCTATTATGGCTAATACTGATAATATCCCTTTAACTAAGGCCTTATCCCAATAAATATGATAACCACTTAAAGGGTTATGGTATTACATACATGGTTAACTAAATTAGTCTTATTGGGCATTTACTCTATCTTTACATCATTACACTATCTAATCTCTCTAACCAAATAAGTACACGTTTAGATTATTGATGAGACCTCGGTTCCTTTACTTATGTGATGGCTCCATTATTGTTATAAAACATAGTGATTAGATTAACTATGTTAGGAAGTTCGATGCTGAACTTCTTGATCCAAACTCTCTTTGTCATAGCCTCAGAAGCAAAGACATACTCAATTTTAGTTATAGAATTAGCAATGGTCTTTTATTTATAATTCTTTAACTTATAATACCACCATTAAGTGTAACAACATAGCTTGATTGTGATTTGTTATCATCTTTATCATATTAAAAGCTCATATCACTATAACCTTTTAACTACCAAGTTATTTTAGCTTAGATCAAAAAGAGATCCTTAGTCCTTCTCAAGTACTTAAGGATTATTTTAACCTTAAACCAATTTTCTAAACTTGGATTCATTGGTATATACTAGTTATACTTCAACTACAAGATATACTTAGTCTCATACATAGCATCACATACATGATGGATCCAAAATCGTATTCATCCTTTCTTTTTCAATTTATGTCCTAGGAACCATGTCTTTGGAAAGATAGACATCGTGCTAAACTAAATAAAACCTTTTTGCTAAGTTTTCCATGATAGACCTTTTTAAAAATTTATATATGTACATGGATAAAGACAATCCTAACAAACTTTTTGATCTATTTTTATAGATCTTAACACCTAAAATGTTTGCTTTCTTAAATCTTTTATTAAAAAGCTTTAGATAACTAAATTTCATAAATTGAAGAAATTATATAAAGTTTCCTATTATTAGTATGTCATCGATATGTAGTGCTAGGAATACTATCTTACTCTCACTAAACTTCTTGAGACACAAAATTCATCCACATATTTTATGAATGTAAAAGCTTTAACAATTGCATCTAAATGGATTTTTTAACACCTTAAAACTAGCTTAAGCCATAAATGGATTTTATAGCTTGCATACCTTACAAAGATACTCTTTGGATTTAGAACATTTGAGTTGTGTCACGTACGCATCATTGACTAGGTTTCCATTAAGGAAAGCTATTTTGATGTCCAATTACCATATCTCATAATCATGATTTGTAGTTATGGCAAATAAGATCTTAATGGATATAAGCATAACTATTATTGAGGATGTTTCATGAAAGTCAACACCTTATCTTTGATGACATCCTTTAGCAACTATCCTACCCTTATATGTTTGCACTTTATCATCCATGTCAGTCTTTCTTTTAAATACAATGGCTTTTACCCCTTCGAGTGCATCCATCAAGTCCCTAACTTGGTAATGTATATAAAATCTGATTTGGATTTCATAGCCATAAGCCATTTTAAAGAATTAATATCACATATTATCTCTTCATAACTAATAAATTCATTCTTAATGTACTTTAAGTCATTATTAGTCAATATGAGAAATCCATATCTCTTAGGTGCACATCATGGAATGATAAAGTTGTGTAATTTAAGCTTTTTGCTGCGTATTTAATGGTGTTATAAATGGTAACTACTCTCTTAAATGTCAACCTATGGTTCCTAAACTTCTTCAAGAACTGCCTTATTCTCAATGCTATCTTGCTAGAGGAGCTCTTTCTTAAGAAAAATAACATGTTTAAAGACAAATGTCTTTTGTTCTAAAGGATGGTAGAATTAGTTTCTAGTTATTTCCTTAAGATACCTCACAAACTTGTACATATTTGATATAGCCCTATGCTTACCAAACATTGCACATTTCACGTAAACATGCATCCCTAAATCTTACTATGAGATACATTAGGTTTCTTGTTATACTATATCTCATATGGTGTCTTATCAATAAATTTGGAAAGACCTCTATTTAGAAGGTACACAACAATCTGAAGGCATAACCCCAAAAAGAAGAAAAAAGAGTAGCATGACTCATTATAGATCATACCATATTTAATAAGATATGATTCCTCCTTTCAAACATGGTGTTATGTTGTGGTGTTCTTAGAGGTATCCATTATGAGAGAATCTCATTCTCTTTGACATAATCTTAAACATCTTGGCTCAAATATTCATCGTCTTTCAATCAAATTAAAGTATCTTAATTCTTTTCACAGTCTAATTTTCAACCTCTTATTTAAACTCTTTGAACTTTTCAAAGGCTTTAGACTTAAATTTCATTAAATACAAATAACCATATCTAGAATGGTCATATGTAAGTATGATGAAATAAGAGTATGACGTTGGTCCATATACATTTATATGTATTTGGCCCAATAATTCACTAGCACACTCATTCTTCTCTAAGAATGTCTATTTGGTAATCTTAGCTAATAGAAATGATTCACAAGTTCCTTATGATTCATAATCAAATGGATTAAGATACCCCAACTTGAGTATTCTTGTGATCAAGATACCTTATGATCATAATCAAATTAAAGTATCTTAGTTCTTTTCATAGTTTGATTTTCAACTTCTTATCTAAACTCTTTGAACTTTTCAAAGGCTTTAGACTTAAATTTCATTAAATATAAATAACCATATCTAGAATGGTCATAGGTAAACATGATGAAATAAGAGTAGGACATTGGTCCATATACATATGTATGTATTTGGCCTAATACTTTACTAACACCCTTATTTTTCCTTAAGAATGTCTATTTAGTCATCTTACCTAATAGACATGATTCACAAGTTCCATATGATTTATAATCAAATGGATCAAGATACCTTAACTTGGTTATTCTTGTGATCCTAGTCTTATTGATGTAACCTAGTCTAAAATGCCATAAGTGTGATGGATTATCATCTTTTTTTTAATTTTTGGTTATTTATATTGAAAACAAGGATGGTTAGGTTGATTACATATAAACCATTTATAAATGTTTCAAACACATAATATAAAATTTTACTAAAGATGTAGTCTTTCTCTTCAATAATAAACATACGCCCTTTTGTATCTAAGTAAAAGATGGATATGATGTTTTTATATAGTGTGAGAACATAATAAAAACTATTTATCTTTAGCACTAACCTTGAATGTAATATCAAGTTACAAGTCCATATGGCATAGGTAGTAACTTTTGCTATGTTGCCTATTTGTAAATTAATTTCACCTTTAGCTAACATTTTTCTACCTTTTAATAGCCACAAATTATTACTAATATGGGATCCATATCTAGTGTCTAACAATTAGCTTATTTCTCTAGTAATAGACATGTTAATTTTAATGATAAATAAGTAGCATAGATAAACTTCTTCAAGCATTCCTTTACATTTAGGAAATTGAATAGACTTCTTCTTTATGAGACCCCTTTTGCATAATGAAAGCAATTATACTTCTTATCCTCATCCACAACATATGTACCATATAACCTTTATAAATATACAATCATGGCATAGGCTTCCCATGATATGTTTCCATGGTTTATCTGATACAGTCCTTAACATCAATGGTGACACCTTTAAATCATCATGAAAGTGACAATTCTACGTGCCAATAATATCTAAGCTCACATTTCTTTTATAGTTGAATTAAATTTTAGTTCTTCCATTTTTTTTTGAATTGACATCCCTTTTTATTAAATGAGAAATCAATAGAATATTTAGCGAGTTAGGATTTTGTTGCATTTATATAACTTTGAGTGACTTAATAAATTGAATAATATTTAAGGTAGATCTTATATCAATCACATCAAATGTGATGTTTATATTAACTAAAGTGACAACTCCTTACTAGAAACACATCGTATGTGTTTATCCTAACAATGATTCTAACTTTATATGAGCTTGCATGGCTCAATTAGGTTATATAAAGTTAATTAAGTATAGCCCATTACATGTAGTATGAGGAATATTAGTATTATGGGGACCTTGAGCAGCTTAATAAGTCTTACCATAAGAACTCTATGCTTATGCTATAGTAATGGAAGACACTAGTAATTCTATTTTAAAGGAGGAGTTTTTAAGGTTTATCTCATTAAGGATCATACATTAGTAAGATAAGGTCACATGCATTGAGATAGTTGGTTGCATATATATATATATATATATATATATATATATATAGGCCCCCAACTATCTCAATTCGTGTGACATTATATTTCTATATATATATATAGTTTATAACAGGT